>JAFIRS010003399.1:0-137661 GCA_018342105.1 Gonioctena quinquepunctata
CCAAATTTCAAGGTAATCGCGGACGACTGGAAGCGGCTCGAATTCACCTTCAAGATTTTCCCAAACAAACCCACACACACCCTAACAAGTGGAACTAAATAAAAGCTTGTAAAAACATCACAACTGCTGAGATGAGAACATTTAGAAAATGTTGAAAACGAGAGGAACGAACTATCAACTGTTAGTTTATTCTATTACTGGTTACATAAAATAAAAATGCTATACCTTTATTCTTAATATGGATCAGATTGAGTATAACAATTTTTCTATCCTGATTTTCAGTTGATTTGTAAAAATCTAATTTTCAAGACGGTTGTATCGATTTTACGGATTGTGAAGAAACAAAATTCAAAACATACTTCACAAAAATAAAATTCCCTACAAAATATAAGTGGGCGCCAAAAGTTACATTATATGAATGAAATTATATTTATCAGGCATTATGGTCCCCTTTACCAATTTCGGGGGCCAAAGTTTACGTTAAAATGTTGTGGCAGTTTGGCGCCGGGCGCCGAAATGGACAAATGGGGCCGAATTGCCTGATACGTGGTGGTTTGAGGGGTCGAACTGCCTGCTGTACGTATATATATATATATATATATATATATATCACCACTTATATTATCGCAGTCAGAGTCAAAATAGTTATTTATACAAAAGAATATAAACGATTTTTTTGCACGCGCGAGAAGTTTTATAACGAGCCGTAAATGCAAATGAGAGGAATTATATTCGAGTTATATACATGATTTTTTCCAATACTTTGGTTTTTTATCATAAAAATACCCTTTATTATTAAAGTTTTCAAAGCAAACGCCCAATTTCCATTGTTTTGGCAGTGACAGTGACATTAAGCGAAATAATTAATATAAATCTTGTAAAAAATGAGTATGGATGGAATATGATTGTAATAAGTTTAATAAAAAACTATTGAAATGAGAATGATGGGTATTGTGTATTACCAGTATTTAAACAACGCAGGCCTGTACTTTTTGCACGCCGTGCAGTTTTTTTCTCGTGCAATCGCACGCGGAGTGAGTATTTTGCGTTCTCAACACAGTCCGCGAAATTTAATTTCGCGGCCGTTACCCATAGCAACGGTTGCCAAACCAAATGTCACTTCCAAATTTGACATTCCTAAAATACGACAATGAGAAGGATTAATTTACATTCTGTTTGTCACACCAATGTTTAACCCTTTCACTGCTCTTGACGTATATATACCTAGCCGCTTAACTGCTCTAGATGTATATATACGCATCGAAAATAAAAATTAGATGGGATTACTGTATTTGGATACACTTGCTGATAATGTCATTTATATCTCTAATCTGCGAAATTAGTCTAGTTGAATCTTCGGAATATCCAATCTTGGGAAAATTCTCCGAAGCGACAAAAACATTGTAATACTTCATAAAAAAAATACAATCGCGTTTGTACCTTGACCAATTTCAATGGTACAATTTTTGTTTTGCAGAAATGCGTTGTTGCCAAGTTGGTTACTACGGATTACTGAAAATCTGATATGGGGATGATTACTATACTAATCAATCAGGCAATGATATTGAACTTTGCGGAAATATGCTGGTGCCAAGTTATGGACGCTAGAAATCATTTGGTAAAGTTTTATAGAAATTCTGCTTGGAGAATAACGAAATAACTCTTCTGCTCAATCAATTTTTTTGGTGTAATTTTCGTCTCCAGAAAATTTGTTCTTGCCAAGTTGGTCCCTTCGGATTATCTTCGGAAATCTGGTATGGAAATGGTTCAAAGTGGATACTATATCTAATAAATCAAGTGAATTTTGCAAAAAAAAAGTTGTTGCAGAAATGCGCTGTTGCCATATTATGGACGGTGGTTGTCGGAAAAGCTTTATGAAATTTTAGATGAAAAAATGAATATAAATCTTTTTGGTTTCGTCGGTAAAAAATTGGTATGTAGTGATTGGAAGATTATGATTTTTTTGTCACAATTATGAGTTCTGGGTCAAAATTAATACAAGTAGCGGAAAATGTTATGATTTATGTCCGATTCTATTAAAATTGGAATCTTAGGGTTTTTTGGGAAGAGATTATGATTATTTTTTCAGATTTGTATTTGACGTTTTTATTTCAATCACATCAAGCCCAGAAAACGGTTTGATTTCAACAATTGTATGTAGAAACAAAATTAATAAATAATGAACTTTTTACCCCCAAAATGATTTATTTAACAGTACAAAAACAGAAAATTAAATCTACTGCAACCATAAGCTTGTTGAAAGTGCTCGAAACGCCCTCCTCTTACTACAATATAGCCCTCCATCCTTCTTCGCATAGACTGACGTACCCGTTCTAAAACTCCAGGAATATTTATTATGTGGTCAAAGCCATCAATGATCTGTTGACAAAGTACTTCAATGAAACGCACTGGTCCTGCATCATGAACTCGGATCTTCAAATACCTCCAGAAAGAGAAATCCAGCGGGTTGCAATCTGGTGAGCGAGAAGGCCAAGGTATTGGACCTGCTCTGTCAATTCACCGATTCGGAAACCGTAAGTTTGAATAATTGCGCACAGTTAAACGAAAATGAGGTGAAGCACCATCGTGCATAAATCATAGACGCTGATGAATGCTCAAGGGCACGGAGTATGAAAAACCTTCTAAATTGTTTTGCAAGAATTGTAAGTATGTGTCGCCATTTGAAATTTTCGGGGAAAAATAGTCTAATTATTCCATCTTCCTTTACTCCGGCCAATACATTTAGGCTGAACTGCACATGATGACATTTTTTCTAATCTTGTACGGATTTTATACAGCTCAGACATGAATATTGTGGAAATTAACTACTTCATCGCGGTTAAGTCAGTAAAAAGGATGCGGGATAAAAAATTCGGATTTCTTTCGCACTTTCCCACCTAGAGAACTGCAAGCGTCACGTGAAATCCCCTGGAAGCAATCCTTGAACAAGTTGAACATGGTATGGATATATGTAAACTATTCTCACTAAACCGTGAAACACTAAGTGAATCAAATTGCTGTTACAATTTGAACGTCAAAAGCGTCAAAGGAGGAAACAAGGTAAAAAGTCATAGCCCACTAAGTATTTTAGTTTGTTACTTCAATATTCCCCTTTCATTTGCCATTAAAAAAATGCATGAGACCAAAATTTCAGTTTTTTCAGGCCAACTTAACTGTTATATATAGTTTTTTTTCGAAAATAGAAAATTTTGGCTATAAAAACTATAGGCAACCCTCATTCACCCCTTTGAATCAGTTATCTTATTGTTGAAGCAAGAAATGAATGGAGCGTCAAAATAAAAAAAATTTAACAAAAAATTAAACCGACGAAAAAATCAACCGAAAAGCAAAAAATAAAATAAACCTTCTTAGTCTAAATGATAATTGAGCTCCTAAACTAATGTAAGTAACTGATTTTGAGTCGGCGCCAAACAAACAATTATCGAAGATCATTATCTATGAAAGATCAAACGGCTGTGCATCTCGCTGCCATCATTTTACGCTTTATCTAATTCAATTGCTAGTTTGTTTGGCGCCGACTCAAAATCAGTCAGTTACATTAGTTTAGGAGCTCAATTATCATTTAGACTAAAAAGGTTTATTTTATTTTTTGCTTTTCAGTTGATTTTTTCGTCGGTTTAATTTTTTGTTAAAAATTTTTATTTTTCAATTTTTTGTTGCTGAAATCTCTAATTACTACCTACTTAATTTCTGATTACTTCCAAAATACTTACTTACCTCAACTATTAACTATCAAATAATATGATTTTTTATTTTAATTATTTATTATATAATGTAAATTGATTTTTGAGATAGGTTAGTTGATTTCATCACTTTGTATATATTTCCATCCTTTCATAAAATGTAATCATTTTGACGGATGTAGGAGGGTCTGTCAATGTCAACTACATATGTGTGCTGAAGTTCACAAGTGAAAAATCAATTATTCCCTATTTTACTACCCGTAAGGGTGTATAATTCCATTCGAAATCCAAATATGATCAACTATGAGGTACACCCTATCTGATGAAAGAAAGATCATCCAAATCGAAGAACCCAGTACAAAGTTAGCCTGATAAATCGGTTGACGGACCAGAATTCAGAGGGTGAGTGATCAATATCCTTCACTTTGCTACCCTTAGGGGTGGATTTCATCTCTTGAATTCAAATAGGACCACTTTCGAAGTACACCCTATCCACTGAAAAAAGAATTATCGGAATCGGACGCCTCAGTGAAAAGTTATGCGTGATCATACATAAAAAAATATGATGGAAAAAAAATATACGGGTCGAATAGAGAACCTCCTCCTTTTTGGTTTCGTCGGTTGAAAACCAAGAGCCTGTGAATTTCCCGAACATTTGATGCATAATTGTAGCCACAATTCAAAATTTACGATTTTTTTCGCGCATATTGCGATGTCTGTAGCTTGGAGGGGGTGAATTTCAGGGCATTTGTTTATGGGAAAAAAGTCTTATTTTGACCCAAGGAATGCGCCCTTAAAATATTTGTATTGAATTTTGTAACACGCTGTACATATTCATCTGACATTGGACTAACTTTAACAAGCACGCATGAAGCTTTCGCGGACGAATCGTAAGTTGCTAGCTGAGTCCGTAATATGAAGATGAGTCCGCGAAAGCCATTTGCGTACGAGCTACATACAATATTTTTTTGTTTTCAAAGAATGTTTCATATAAAAGCATTTTATTTCTGCAATCAAAATGAAGAAATATCAATAATCAATGAAGTATGGCAACTTTGGGAACTGAAATTTTTTCCAAAATTGCAACTTTTACGAACTTGTCCGTGAAGCCATGGCAATACTTTACGAACAAGTCAGTAAAAGTAGCATTTTTGTTTTTTTTTATCGTGATGTAGTTTTGAGGAGCGTGTACAAAAAAAATATTTCAAAATATAATACACTGGTTCCCTCTCACGGGATAGGCAGACGAGTACTAGATCGGAATCGAAAATTACGTTTAACTGAAAGACATTCCCTTGAATTGATTCCAAGGACTAAAGATACAACATGTAGAGTTTGCGCGAAACAGCACAAAAGACGGGAAATCAGACATATATGTCGCACATGTGAAGTACCAACATGCCTTATTCCTTGTTTAGAAACATAAAATACAAATATGGTATTTTGTATGTTTTTTCCAGTTAATATAAACGTCAATCCAAAATATATATAATTTGTTTTCTTTGAATACCCGATGAATTGGCCCACACTGCTCTAGACGTATATATACGCACAACCTAAAATATTGCGCATGTGAAGTAATATTTCAAAAATCATTTTCACAGTGAAAGGGTTGAACTCGCTACATTTCTCGTACTGCCGTTTAGATTTTCCAGGGATTAAAACGGAAAGCGGCAAGTTTACAATACTTTTTAGCTCTGGAGGAGTGCAAGATACTAAAATATCAGTATCAGGTATATTTGCGTTTTGTCAAGAACTGCCAAAATATTTTGTATATATTCAACCAATTCATTTCCATAGCAACGCTGTGACTTTGTTGATTGAATTGAACTACTGATGATTTCGAAGCAATTATATATCTATTTGCAATTATCTAGTTCAATAATTTTGACGATTGCACGAAAAATTAGTGTGTATGCCATGACCGCGAAAATTTCCAGGGACCTCAAATTACCTGCCTCGGCCGCAAACGGCCTCGGCGATAACTTTTCTTTCGGTACGCTAAAAAGGTATTTCGCGGCCTTGGCATACAAATAACTATTTGCACTATGTTCAAAAATAGCCTACTTTTGGCATTAAAAGTCATAAAAATGACACTTTTTGACGTAAGTATTGAAAAAACTGCAACTTTGGGAATTAAAAATAATCCGTAAAATACTACTTCAACGGACTTGTCCGTCAAGTGTTGTCATTGCAACACTTTACGAACCGAATTTTATCCATTCATAAAATATAACTGAACATTAACAGGTGTTTATAAATACTATAAAAACTATGATCCGATAACATTTTGCCGCAGAAAAGCTAGAATTTTTGATTTATTCAGAATAAAATGGTCAATGGTTATTGTTGCGGTAGGTACAAACATGATAACTTTTACACTTTCTTTTTTCGAACAATCGCAAACAACAAATAAGACTAAATTCAAACAAGATTTAATCCACTTACAAGAATATACGATTAATGGTTTAATTTGGGTTCAAATCAAGTTTCGATTTTCACACCTAAACCTACATTGGATGATAACAAATTATATTTCATTTATCCCAAATGCCACTTACTATTCAGGATTACCACGAAGTGGGCGACATCTAGCATTCACGATTCGAATGTCAAACTAGGGGAAAACAAGATTTTGCTGTATACTGAACATTTACAATTTTCTTTAAAATTTGGAGTATTTTTCTGAATGGTGTCATATTTACTTACAAGTTCATTAAATTCAACTATCACAATTAGAGAACATAACAACAAACGCAAATGTTATTAACTAGTTGACATATTTGACATTTGACGGTAAAAAAAATCTGATTCGATATTTCACACGACCTTCTGCCGGTGCTGCCTACAAATATATTTGCGTATTGATAGCAGAAATGAAATCATAGTTCCTATATGAAACATTATTTGGAAAACTTGCAACGCGTACGCAAATGCCTTTTGCTTTTGTACGCGAAAGCCTCATTTTGCGTACTTGTTACATAAACTACTATTATGGGTGACATTCTCTTCATGAAATGGAATTGTAGATATGCATTTTTCCACACAAGAAGTTAATTTTCAATAACTGGTTCTGATATGCAGACTCATGATGGTTTTCCAGTGGCCAAAACTATATTACAAATATAATTGATTTCAAGTTCAATTATTATATTCTATAATAGTTTTTCTGTCGAAGAATCTTCTGAAACAACCAAATATAGTACAGTAGTTATAGGTTTTTGAGTGGTACTGATCCTCACAAGGACGGGGTTTGAATTTATTAGGTTGTGGTTGGCATCTTTTTGACACACTGAAAGTTTAGAAAAACCTGTGCAAAATGCGTTTTTCTGGCCACTATGCTTACAAAAAATTTCAGCAACTTCTGGCAATATCACCATTTCTTATATACTAAGCCATATTTTGCCTTCTGCAATTTGTATACAGCTTTTTTGAGCCATGAATAATATAATCATGAAATCGCCAGAACTGCACCGTGACATTGAAATTTGAACAAATTTTTCATAACTTTACCGACCTAGACTTCTGGCAATAATTTTACGCAATGTTTACAGTTGAATACGATTACTACACATAATTTCAGAACTGCACCCAAATATTTTATAACGCACTTGATCGCCCGCTCCGAAAGCGACTTCTGGCTGCAGCTTTGTCACCTAGTGAAGAAGGTTTTTACATAAAAATATGGCTTGCACCTTATTATTTTTGATTTTTGCAGAATTATAGCCGATATTTTTTATACATTACTTCTCCTCGTGAAGCAAAAAATTGAAAAGCAGAATACAAATTACAGAAGCGCTATACCCGCTAAAGGGAGACACTTCATTTTTTGGCATCTGGGAATTCATATTCAAGTTTGGTATTTATATTTAAAATTTCGAAATAGTCTATGAAATGACGAAAACTACTCCACGAAAACAAGCAAGCAACAAATCCCGTCCAGACCAAATCAAACATTATTTAACGTACCGCTCAAGGAGCGAACGCAACCGAACGCCGACGCTAAGTTTGGAATCGATTGGGTAGTGTTCGATCGCGCCGGTACACACCGGCTCCAACGCCTTGGTTTGCGTTGGAATCTCGGTATGTACACTGCCCTTGAAACTGCTGTAAAAAATCCAGACGTATCATTAATGAACATTTATTCACAAAATATAATGCCAGTCCCTGGGTGAACAATCATTATTCAATTGGAAACACGAAAACATCAAAACAACTATAATCACCAGTTCCATCAATATTGAGCTGAGCGCTCATCACAATAATTAATGTTTCAATTTATTCGAGGATATTGCATCAACACGTCAACAAGTGGGCATTTTCTTCATTCATTATGAAAATTACTCGATAGTCAATAATAATATAATGTAGAAATACCTAGTTTGCTTGTTTATATGCATTGAGAATTATCAGTGAAATATTGGAAAATGCTGGCATTTGCACTAATGCTATTAGATAAAATATTGAGGAGGTATGTTGGGATTTGGATCAGTTTTGTTGAAAAAAAACTATTGTTGCCTTGCCGACGTTTCGAATTTTATCAAATTCATCTTCAGGGCTCTGTAACAATGAGTTTTTGTAAGTTGAGAGAGTTAAGAAATAGCATAATTGAAAAATATTTGGCCACATGAATTGGGACATTTCACAGTAAAATAGATTATTAAAAAAGGGAAGACTAACCGAAAATTCGTTTCTCCAAGTTGGATGTGAATAAAAATAATTATAAACAGACATTCTAGATACAACGACGAATATCATGTTCATGACTCTTTCGAATTTTCCAATTTCATTCGTGACAAAACAATTCCTGAAAATTACATACTTATATTCGAACATTCCAGTTAAATGAGAATTATCAAAAAACGTTGGAATACAATTTCTGAATTCGTTACCCCTAGATACTTCCATTAAAGTTTTTGAATTTTGTATAGATTCCAATTACTTTAATTATAATGGAATTTTTTATCAACAGGTATATGGTTTAGTAATGGGTAATTGCATGTCAGAACTACAACAACAATGCTTAGACAAACTATCTTTATCTGTCCCCTTCTTCCTGAAAATTATAAATCTGAAATTCTGGACGTATTCCAGAGTTTTCACTCACTAACAATTGAAATTACTGTGGAGGAAGAAAATAATAATGCCTTAGCTTTTCTAGACACCAATGTCCTTAAATCTCCTAACAACGTGTTGTTGTATCACAAACCAACTTTTTCAGAGAGGTTTCTCAACTATTTTTCACATCATAATTTTCAACATAAAATAAACATCAGAAACGGAATATCATAAAAAGAATCTTAAAAACATCAAACAATTTCCATTAAAAAACAATTACCCTCCATCACCGATAAAAAAAATTCTCCAGGATAACAAATTCTAACAAAACCATATTTGACATTAAAATATTACAAAATACCGTATGTGAGTGAGTAATCTCTCTGAAAAACTTGCAAAAACGTTGAACGAAGAAAATTCCAAGATCCCATTTTCAAACGACAACACGATTGGCAAAAAGTTTTATTCACCCAAAAAAATAAAAACCCCTACCAATCTCAATCAAACATCGTATATAAACCAAGTGTTGCAATTGTACAAAATGCTACGTTGGTCAACAGGATGTTATTAAAAACGCATATCTGAACATGATAGGGACACAAAAAAAATCAATGACCAAAATCCCACTGCTCTAGTAGAACATACCAGAGAAAATGGTCATTCTTTTGATTTCGAAAACCCCATCATCCTTGATAAGAAACCATTACCAATACTTCTCAGTGAAATGATCGAAATTTTCCACCAAGTCAGCGTCAATACCAGGAGAGATATAGAAAGATTGAAACGTCATATTTCAACTGGATAAGTCAGATTCCTTGATGATTTGTTATCGTTTCCCACCTTACTTCAACTATTTACAGTTAAATAATATGATTCTCTACTTTAATTATTTATTGTTACATAATATAAATCATTTTTGATACTTCTGGTTAGTTAATTCCATCACTTTGTATATAATTCCATCCTTTCATATAATGTAATTATTGTGACAGATGTAGGAGAACAATACTAATGACGATAGCAATCTTTTTTTTTTTTTTATGTTCTGGTTCCCACGAAAAGGGATATCCTGTAGGGAAAGAAGGTAGGAGTTGGTGTTCTTCTTAAATTTCTGAAGGTTGTATGCCTCGGGGAACACCTCCCTGAGCGATGAGTTCCAAAGCCTCGCTGTTCGTTGGATGAACGAGTCTTTGAAAAGTGATGTTCTGCAGGTCTCCAAAGTGACCACGAAGGGGTGTGATGACTGAACTTGACGGGTTAATTTCGAAGAGACTGCCAAAGCAGAAACGATTGTTGATATCTATAAAATAGAGACAAATCGCCAACTTTTCTACGGTGTTCCAGACAAGTGAGCGAGTTTGTAAGCGAGGCATCACCGACGAGACGAATTGCCCTTTTTTGGACAGAATCCAATAGCCTCAGGATATGTTTAGGTGCCGCACTCCAAATATGGGAACAGTATTCCAGGACAGGTCGGATCTGTGCCTTAGAGATCATAAGCAGCTGACTGGGGGTGAAATAGCTCTTGGCACGAAACAAAAAACCAAGTTTTTGGGATGCACTTTTGGCAATAGACCTCACGTGATTTTCCCAGGAAAGGTTATTGCTGATAGTAATACCAAGCATCGATATGGATGACTTCAGTGGTATGGTTACTCCTGACAAAGTTATGTTAGGCACAGTGAGATCGGCTTTTCTAGAGAAAAGACATGCTTGTGTTTTGTTTGCATTGAATTCTACCAAGTTATTAGATCTCGATTCGAGAATTGTTGCTAAGTCCATATTTATATTATTAACATTTCTTCCTCGTTCATTTCTGATTTCACGGGCTGATATAGGGGCCCTGGAGGAGAGAGCGGTATGGAGGGTACTATCATCGGCAAAGCTGTGTACTGGACATGAAGTTGCTTTCAACAGGTCGTTGATGTGAAGTAGAAATAGTGTTGGTGCGATAATAGATCCTTGCGGAACACCAGCATTTATGAGTAGAGTATCAGATGAAACTCCATCGACCACTACATGGAGAGACCTGTTTGAGAGAAAACTAGCAAGCAGAGAACACAGCTGAGGGGGCAAGCCATAAGACGGAAGCTTGGCGAGGAGTCCCTGGTGCCAAACTCGATCGAACGCCTTGGAGATATCTAATGCCACAGCTAAAGTTTCTCCATACTTTTCAATAGATAGCTGCCAAATATGTGAGACGTAAGCGAGCAGGTCACCAGTTGATCTCTGATGGCGGAAGCCATATTGCCTATCGCTGACAATTCCTGAGTCTTCCAGATATTTCATGAGCTCGATGTTGATGGCTTTTTCCATGACCTTTGAAATAATAGATAGCAGTGCGATAGGTCTGTAGTTGCTAGGTAGGGCCTTTTTGCCTTTTTTAGGGACTGGCTGTACTCTTGCAATTTTACAATTGGACGGAAATACCCCCAAATTGTAAGAGTGGTTGAACAACTTGCAAAGAACAGGTGTTAGTTCGGGGGCACATTTCTTGAGAACAATCGGCGGGATTCCGTCAGATCCACAGGCTTTGTTGGTGTTGAGACCCAGCAAAATCTTTCTGATAGTACGTTGGCGAAAGGTGATCTGTCAGGTGATCTGTCAATGTCAACTACATATGTGTGCCAATGTCCACAAGTGAAAAATCAATCATTTCCTATTTCTCTGCCCGTAGGGGTGGATTATTCCATCCCAAATTCAAATATGATCAACTATGAGGGATACACATCTAATAAAAAACATCCAAATCTGACATTTTGCTACCCTTAGGGGGATTTTTCTATTCAAATTCAAATGGGACCAACTTCGAAGTACACCCTATCCAATGAAAGAAGAATCATCGAAATAGAACCATTCTGTAAAAAATTATGCGCGGCCATACATAAAAAAAATATACGCGTCGACTAGAGAAACTTTTCCTTTTTGATTTCGTCGGTTAAAAAAAATATACGCGTACTAGAGAACCTCCTCTTCTCGGGTAAAACAAATTTCAGTAAACTGGAAAAGGTTTTTATAAGATAATGAGAAACGGTCCAAAGTTGATAATAATTATATTTTTTTGTATCTTGCAAAAATATTGTAATCGTTGATATCACCTGGGCTTGGAAGGTATAATCAGGATAGTCAGGTCATTTCTTGGTAATTGAGTCCATCGTGAACACTATTCTAGTGGTGACATCAACTTTTTAAAATTTTGTATATTTTCGTGTTTTTTTTCAGAGAATGATCTACGACATCTCCTTGCTTTCTCAAGATTCCCTTGTGTTGATGAATAATTAGATTTAGCTGCCTAAATCTGTTCAAACATTTGTCTAATTGTTTTTTGTGGAGACTGTTGAATTTGAAGAAATGTTTGGATTTCCGCTTCTCCATTTTGTATGAAAAAAAAAAAAATTAAATTCTAGGAAAGTCTTCCAGATGTATGATTCATTCGTTTTGTTTCTCACTGAAGTTTTCTACCGAAGCAGATGTCTAACATTGGGAATTTTCCACAATTCCAACGTGACTGTCTTTCAAATCCAAAGCAGTTTCACATTCAAGAATGCCTCATGAAACAGATGCTGATTGCTACTGAAGCTCGCTGAAATGAAATGAAACCGAGGTATGGCTTCATATTTGGAAGATCTTTCCGTTGAGTGGAAACCCCTTTTCTATGAATTGTTTAAACTTCCAAATGTGAGTTAAAAAAACAAAATGTGATCCTTTTGCAACCCAACGCATTTGTGATTTCCACATCTGAAAAACATTTTTCTGAAGTCAAATTTCATTTGCCACACAAAACCAAATTATAAAAATTTTTGCTCAAATCAATGACAATTGATTGGACTTCTTTTTCTTAGTTTTGAATATGAGAACATAACATTTTTCTTTTTACAAGCTTTTATTTAACTTGCTTCGTTCGTTTTTCCGGTTCGAAATTTGTAATCCATTTTTGTAGAACTTGCCGACATCCGATTGAGCTGAAATTGGGCGGGTGTTCATCATTCCAGTGGAAATGCATTATTAAATTTTTGTTAGAGAAAAAAGAAATGGCGGCTCCAAAATGACGGACGAGATTTGTAATTATGGTCCGATTTGATTCAAAATTGGTATGTAGGGGTTGACAGGTCGGAGATTATGAATTTTTTGTCAAAATTCATGAATTCAAGATGGCGGACGAGTTTTATGATTATGGTCTGATTCGATTCAAAATTGGTATGTGAGGGTTTTTGGGGTAGGAGATTATGAATTTTTTGTCAAAATTCATAAATTCAAGATGGTGGCTCCAAGATGGCGGACAAGTTTTGTGATTGAGGTACGATTCGATTCAAAATTGGTATGTGGGGGTTTTCGGGCACGAAAATTGTGAATGTTTTGTCAAAATCCAAAAATTCAAGGAAGATGGCGGACAAATTTTGTGAGTATGGTCCGATTCGATTAAAATTGGTATGTGGGTTTTTGAGTCGGAGACTATGAATTTATTGAAATTTATTATAGGGAGATTCGTGATTATGGTTCGATTCTATTGAAAATTGGTATGTCGGGGTTTTTGAGGTCGGAGACTATGAATTTATTCGAAGATTATTATTTTAGTTAAAATTCATGAATTGAAGATGGTAATTGCAAGATGGCGAATGAGTTAATCTTCAGATGTCTCCTCATTGAAGGACTGAATACCTCAGAACTCGGGGATGGAAATTGTGAGTTTTTTGTCAACATTCAAAAATTCAAGATGGCGGACAAGTTTTGTACGTATGATCCGATTCGATTCAAAATTTGTATGCAAGGGTTTTCGGAGTCGAAGATAATGAATTTCTTGTCAAAATTCATGTATTGAGATGGCGGCTCATGGAGTTTCTGTTAGAGAAAAAAACAACGGCGCTCCAAGATGGCGGACGAGATTTAGGTTTATTGTCCGATTCGATTCAAAATTGATATGTGGGGGTTCTCAGGGTCAAAGATTATGAATAATTCTCCAAAATTCATAAAATCAAAATGACGGCCCCAAGATGGCCGATGAAATTTGTGTTTATGGTCTGATTCTATTCAAAATTGGTATGTGGGGGTTTTTGGGGTCGCAGATTATGAATTTTCTATCAAACTTCACGAATTCAAGATGGCGGATGAGTTTTGTAATTATGGCCTGATTCGATTCAAAATTCGAAGATTATTATTTCAGTTAAAATTCATAAATTGAAGATGGTAATTGCAAGATGGCGGATGAGTTAATCTTCAGATGTCTCCTCATTGAAGGACTGAATACCTCAGAACTAACAGGAGGAAAAAGGCTCATAATAACGATGCTTTAACAAAAATGCAAATATTACAACGTACTTAAGTACTAAAAATCACAAAATAAAGTAATTAGTGAATAAACTTCTCAAAGACAAGCTTTTATTCAAATGCAATAAAAAGTGTAAAATAATTGCTTTGGATGTGTGATGTAGGCTATTCCGTGAGTTGAACAAAAGCTTGTCGCTTTTGTATTCAAACTGAAAACTTTGGGCGGCAAGCTTCTGAATCTATAACTCACGGAATAACCTACGTCACACATCTAAAGCAATTATTTTTCACTCTTTAGGGTATTTCAATAAAAGCCTGTCTTGAAAACAGTTTTTTTATTGATTATTGCACTATTTGTTACTCACGTTCATGTGATTAATTGATCTGGAAAAAGTTCTGATTTATCAAAAAAATGGCTTCGATAAACACTCGGTACTCACTTGTTCGCGTAAATAAAACTGGGTTTTTCCACCATTTTTGCTTCTTAGTCACAATTGTCATTTTTGAAAAAAAAAAAGTATTCCGAACTTTTGTTACATCTTTGAAATTTACAAGATGTCATTCTAAAATCACATCAGAATAGCAAGCAAAAGACATTCACTACTACTGTTCAATCTTCGGTGAAACAAATTCAACAAATAATAATTATTTAAATTAATCTAAGCAAGTATTCTGACTTTTTGTTTTTATTGATCTCCAAGCTCTCTAGAAGGTCGAGTTTACAAGCTTTTTTTTATATGTATTATAAAAATCTCCTTAACAAAATCTACCTGCTATTTTGACCCTATGTGGCCCAATAAAAATATCGGGAATTCGCTTTCTGAAATGATTAGTATAAACAGTTTCATTGGTTGTTGTACAAATCTGTCATCGATTTGAAACTCATCTTACTGAGGCTCGCTTATTCTTTAGATTTTTCTCGGTATCTCTTTGGTCTACCGCCGAAGGCCGAAAAATAGGTAAAAAAAGTATAGAACCAGTTTTCAGCTTTATCCTGTAGATTTGCAGCAAAATCAAGGAACTGTGATCATTCAATCATTCTAGAAATCCATCAAACTTTCCAAAAATCCGCCATAACGTCTCCCGGCGTTCCGTATTCGTGTTCCGTAACAATATGTTCTGCCATATTCATTCTGGAGTATTCATTCATGAAATCATTGGGAAATAAGTAATCGATTGGGTTTTAACATTCATTTTTCATATAATTTTTCTCAAAATTGAATAATACCAGATGATTATCGTATGCAGTTTTCGCATCAAACAAAGTAAACTAAAAACACTTACACTTCACTACGGTTTTTTGTGTTTTTAGTTTACTTTAATTATGGATTTTCATCAAGTATCGCCCACGTCTATTTGAAACTTCCAACAAACATTAGTTGTTTATGCATAGTATTTTTTGAAATCTTTGTAAACCTTCATGTCCAGGTATTTTTGTATCGCAGATACAGAATTTTCGATTGTTTACCACATCTGTCGTAATGACAGTAGGTTGAGTTTACTGGTTGCTAAGCAAAACTCGTCGGTTAGTGAATTCACAATATTTTTTTCACTTGGATTCGAAAAAAAACACTTCCAAGGGTAGGAGAATGGGGGACAATTGTTGGTTCACTCACTGAATTTTTACTTGTAAACCGATTCTACCACGCATAACTTTGTAGTGGATTATCCGATTTATATGATTCTCTTTTTATTGTGTGAGGGTTGCTTGGAAACTGGTCCTATTTAAATTTGAAAGAAAATTACACCCCTGAGGGTAGAAAAATAGGATATGATTTATTGATTCTACACCTGTGAACCGATTCTGTTGAAACTTGGCACACATTTGTAGTTCTGATGACACTACAACAAAATGGAGGCCCGGAATTATTCTGATGACGGAGACGAAAGACAGTGGAGGGCTGTCCTCAGCAGATACTTCGTCTTTGGGGTAATTTGTACATACAGTGCTTCTCAAAAGTCCTCTCCCCCCTCTTATTTTTGGAACGATTATACATAAAGAAGTGAAATTTGGAAACTGAATATTGAAGGTTGTAAACTTCCCTACTAGTGATGATAGATAACGAAATCGTCAAAGATGACCAATAATTTTAATGGAACCCCACGGCAAGCAACACCTCTTTTAAAAGGTATCGAAAAAACCTATTCAATGATACTAATTTTGTTTGTTTTTATGGCAGTTTCAATGGCTCATTAGTAAACATTGAAATTTAAATTCCATTCAGTATGATATTAATTAAAGATTTAAGAATCAGTATCTACTTGAAGAAATTGCTCGAAGTGACCTCCATTTACTTCCCGACAGTGAAATATCCTATTTTTGAACTCTTCTCGTACTTTTGCAAATGTGTCTGCCGAAACAGCCTCACATTCTGCAACAATACGTTGTTTTGAAACGTCAATATTGTCATGTTCAGTGGCGTAAACCTTCGATTCAAGGTACGCCCACAGAAAAAAATCCGAAGGTGTGAGGTCCGGTGATCGAGCTGGCAATTCCGTCGAACCTCGTCGTCCAATCCATCTACCACGATACTCCTCATCCAAATACCGTCTTACTGCACCGTAATAGTGTGGAGGAGCACCATCCTGTCGGAATGTTATTTCCAAATTGCCGAATTCATCTGGATTATCTTCCAAAATTTCAAGGATTAACGGTTCTATTGCGGTTTGCAATAGCTCCAGATAAACCTCACCAATTAAATAAGTATTTAAAAAAAGAGGCCCAACGATGTGGTTTCCCAGGATGCCTGCCCAAACATTCACCTTCTGGGATAATTGGGTATGTGTTTCACGGAACAGGTGAAGACTTGCGTCACTCCAATACCTCACATTCTGTGTACTTTCATTTCCATTCAGATAGAAAGTACTTTCGTCACTAAAACAAATTCTTTTGACATAGTCTGGCTGTTGGTTAATTTTAGTTTCCATATTTTCACAAAAATCTAGTCTTCGGTCTGGGTCGTCGTTTGAGAGTTGATGACCATTTTTAATTTGTATGGATAAAACTTGTTTGTTTTCAACACCCTGTGTACTGTACTTCGACTGACTTCACAGGTAGATGCAACGTGAGTTGTTGAAGAAGTAGGATTAACTATTACTTCTGCCAGTATATCAATTTTTTTCTCATCAGAAATTTGTGGTCTGCCAGATCGTTTCGCATCATTTATACTACCCGTTGTTCCAAACTCACGAAGAAGCTCCCTCAAATAAGTCCTCAAAACGGGGCGATCGAGAAAGCTCTCATTAAAAATGCGTTCTGCTGCATGAATATTTTGTCCAGTTTCACCAAGAATTAGGATCGCCGCTACTTTATCACCTAAAGCACGTACCATTTCGCTTCTTGAAGCACTTAAACGTTCGGCTCACAACAGTTTGAAAAATTATTAAAATGTACAAAAATATTAAAAGTACCAAAAGCTGCTAAAACAGTCAAACGTTCGATCAACAATACACAAATTATTAAATGTACAATAACTTGGACAATTACAAAAACGTCGAATTAGGGAGACCAACAAAAACGTCAGCTTATTCGACAACTATCCAGAGGCGGAGCTTGAATTTGGAATTTTAGTATTAACTGATTCAATCCATCACAGCTTTGCGTTTTTCAAAAGCGAGTTGCCAGAACTGCCATAAACACAAACAAAATTAGTATCATTGAATAGGTTTTTTCGATACCTTTTAAAAGAGGTTTCGCTTGCCGTAGGGTTCCATTCAAAATTATTGGCCACAATGGCCTTGTGACGTCATCTCTGACGATTTCGTCATCTTTCATCACTAATAGGGAAGTTTACAACCTTTAATATTCAGTTTCCAAATTTCACTTGTTTATGTATAATCGTTCCAAAAATAAGAGGGGGGGAGGGGACTTTTGTGAAGCACTGTATATAATTACATGTCCTGACTAACTCAGTGATTGATCAATATACGATCACCGCCAAGACCAAATCGCTGGACATAACAACAAATATTTTAAAATCATATTTATTTTTATTCCATTTTCAAAGGGGTGAAAAGGTATGTGAGAAGGGTGGTGAAAGTGAAAGTACAGTTTTTGAAATAAGAGTAATTGAAATTAGTATTTGGGCTCTTCTTTACAAATAAAGGTAAAGGTGTTTCAGGATTTTTGAAAATTCAACCTGAAAGAGGTAAAATGAGCGTTGATGGTCTGTATAGTTAGTTTTGAAGTTAGGATCATAAAAATAGGCATTTGGAGGTCTTTGTTACAAATAAAAAATACGTGTTCCATTTTTTTTGGAAATTCAACCCCTAAAGGAGTGAAATGGGGGTTGAATTGGGTTTGGCAGTTTTATAGATTTTAGGAGCTTAGTTATTAAGACTAAAAGGTTCATTTATTTTTGCTGTTCAGTTTCTTTTTACATCGGTTTATTTTTTGGTAAAAAGTTTTTATGAATTGTTGTTCTAAAATTCCGCAAACTTTAGTTTGTCGACTCCTATGTATTCCAAATCGCAGGCCTTTTTATTTTTTGTCGCCTATTGGAAACAAGCAATTTCAACTGAAACTTCTATTATGCTGTGAGCAGATGGTCAATTTCTTACTATTTTCCGTACTCCCACTGCGTTCTACACTGAAAGACGTCTTCATTCGGGTTATTCCTCCAGGGAATTCTTGCACTAAATAACATTCAAGTATAATGATAGTCTGAATGAAAATCTTTTCAAACGTAGTTTCAATATTCGTGGGTTGATGAAAGAAAATATAACCCGCTTATTTCTAGTGAATAGTATACGGAAATTATTAATTTTCCATCACGAACATCAAAAGAGCGGAAAAATGTAGGGAGAAAGGAAAACAGGCTTTTTTGTAAATGAATAGCTAATGAAAATTTCGGATTTATAAAATATACACAGATTATCCATGAATTATCATGATACATACAAAGTTATCAAAGCACTTTCATTATTACACTAAGTGGGGAAGATATTTTTTTTTCAAAATATATCTACTATCGTTCAAGATAACCTCTTGGGAATAGAAATATTTTTCTAGAGTAAGACAAAAAAGATTTCCAAGTAATGAATATTTTTCCAACCAACACAAAACCGCTCAAAAATCTGTGAAAAGGCTTAAGTCGAAGCTGCAAAGAAGAAATACTATGAGGAAAAATTCAGTAGAACGAATGGGGATGAAAAAAAATGAACATCATTAGAAATGATTCAATAACACATACAAACCATATTTCTTCTATAAAAACAGATAACAATGATACCCTTTCAAGTCTGGAAGAAGTCTTCAACTATATGAACAATTATTTTGTTGGAATTGGGGGAAAAAACTTGCTGCAAAAATTATACCCCAGAACAAAGACTTAGAGAAGGAAACAACTTGTGATACCAGTTTTTCATTTACCCCGGTAAAACCGGAGGATGCAGGTAAAATAATTGATGATCTGAATACATCAAAAGTACCAGGATGGGATAAGATTGAAACGAAGACAGTGAGAGAGTGTAATCCAAAGTGTTCGGTGTAGACTTATAAACCAGTCCTAATCATGTGGTAAAGTATCAGAAGTCCTCAAATTAGCAAAAGTATCACCTATGTATAAGTCGGGCGATAGAAAATCTCAAACAACTATCGCTCTTCATCAGTGCTCCCAATACTATCTAAAATAATTGAGGAAGTTATGAATAAGCAACTGCTGGAATATCTCGAAGGAAAAATATATAGACCAAGTCACAGTATGGCTTTCGCAAGTCAAGTTATACCTTCAGCGCTGTTGTTGATCTGATATCCGAAATACAGTTAAAAATTGATAAAAATAAAAAGTGTGCTCTTGACTTGTGTAAAGCTTCGATACAGTCTATCATGTATTAATTACTTCATGTGATCTCTCCAAAGCCTTCGACTGTGTCTCTAACGAAATACTGATCGAAAAGCTGGCGTTTTTTGAAATAAGGGGTTTGCCGCTAGACTTCTTCAGATCATACTTGACAAATCGAATACAATGTGTGAGCATTGATAACTCATCTGTGTTATGACCTCTCCTATTCATTATTTATGTGAATGACTTATTCCACAATATGTATCCCAAGACTCGTGTTGCTTTTGCAGATGACACAAATTTGGTCGATGCTAACATGAATGTTGAAGATTTGAAGATAAATAGTCATATAACTAATACTCGAACTAGGAAATGGTTTATTTCCAATAATCTGGAACTTAACGACGATGAAACACAGAATCTCATCATCTCAACGAACAGGAACATTGCGCAAGGTCATAGTGTGAAGCTGCTTGGATTATTAATTGATGATAAACTAAACTGGTCCTGTCATGTTTAACAACTATGCCGAAAACTCTCAAGCTCTACATTCGTGCTACGAAATTTTAGTGAACAGTTATCCATAGAAACCATGAGATCATGTTATTTCGCTCTGTATCATTCCCATCTCAGTTACGGTACGTTGCTGTGGGGAAACTCTTGTTATGCTAACAATATTTTCCGTTTGCAAAAACGTAGAGACCATTATAAAGAAATTTCTAAAAGTTCAAATATAATGCCCCCTGCATCATTATATATTTTTGTTTCATTAATAGAAATCAATAAAAACAGAGCCAACCTAGAGATCAATGCAGATGACCATTACTATTGGACAAGAAATGCTGATCACCTGAGATTACCTCATCACAGGATCACTAAATCGACAAGAAATTCTCTAGATTTGAGTTTATTCAATCACCTATCTAGGAGTATCAAATAATTAAATAATACTGGAAAATTCAAATCCATAATTAAAAGACATATTTTGTCTCATTGTTTCTATACAGTTGAAGAATTGTTATGAACGAAAGTTCGTCAGTGGTTGGATAATGAACGGTAACTTTGAATAATATCTCTTTCGTAGACGTAAAAAAAGAAGAGAAAGGAACTCATCAATTGCATCCACGACTTACCACACAAATTCGTGCTGGCTGCTTCGGGGCGCCCCTTCTTCTGCTCTGGTTGTTGACTATTTTCGGGCACTTTACAAAATGAAGTTTATATAAATATGTACATACAGCGTGCTATCCAAAATGGTGGCAAAGACCAAAATTGAGAACCGGCGATTGATAGCCTAAAGAGCATTGAACGATACTGATTTTTGTCTCTGTTCTGATTAGTTTCTGCGCCGTCGTGACAATAGTCGCAGAAACTCTAAAATCGATACCATTGACTGGATTTGTCGATCGGTGCAATTGGTTTGTATAATTGACAATATTGATTTGAATTTTATCTAGAAACCTCCACGAGCTTTCCCAAACAAAAATATTTCCACAAACCATTTGTTGAATTTGAGCGACAAAACTATCACGATAACCGCTATGTCACCGGTAATCAGTAGTAGAAAACAATTTTCGAGGTTATTCGAAACACTGGATTTTTCAATAGTTTCAAATTTTAAATTTTATATATTTAAATTTTTAGTTTTAAATTTTATATACTTATTTTATATTTTATCTTTTGTGCATGAATTTTTAGCTAAACTTTTTATCTGTTTTATCTGTTTCTTTTTCTTTGCTGAAATTGACTCACCGTGAACGAACTGGAGTGTTTAACGGTTTGAAATTTGAAATTTATATAATTTCTCATATTATATTTTGTAAACTTCGAATTTGTGAACTCCGAAAGTACATATATAGTGAGTTTCTTCTTTACCATAATTGACTTGCCGAAAACAATATATTTTTTTCTAACTTGGTTTCTTGGTCTTTCTTTCTTTCTTTCTTTCTTTCTTCCTTTCTTTCTTTCTTCCTTTCTTTCTTTCTTTCTTTATTTCTTTCTTTCTTTCTTTCTTTCTTTCTTAGTGGAAAAGATTAGAATGATTGGTATTCGGAAGAATGATGTCACATAGTTGCGTGAATACCTTTCGAATAGAAAGCAATTCATACAATTCGATACATATGTTAGTGAATAGGAAAATATTACTTGTGGTGTACCGCAGGGATCGATCTTGGGTCCCACTCTTTTCCTCATTTACATCAACTCTTTAGCGAATATAACTATTAGAGGAAAAGTCCGACTGTATGCGGATGATACAACAATTGTATACTTCGGAGACACAAATGACGTCATCTACCAGAACATCAAACAAGACCTCCAGGGCTTGACCGAATGGTTATCTTGCCATAAGTTGACCCTCAATTTGAACAAATCTTCTTTCATGTGGATTGATGAAAGCAAGGTGCCTGATCACACCAGAAAAAAAATGATCTTCTGGAAATAGTACGATGAAGTATTCTAGTAGAATTAAATTTCATGGCCTGATCATTGACGAAAAGCTTTCATGACTTGAGCACATCGAATACATACGCAAACAAATGGGATGACCAGTGGGAGTTTTTCGGAGATTAGGTTACTGTGCCAAAACATTCATTAAGGTCAGTTCTTACTGGTCCATTTCCATCTGGAAAACCTAGTTATCATCTGGAGCTCAACTCTTGGGAGTCATATAACACCACTGAAAACACTGCAGAATAAGGCCATAAAAAATGTATAAAGCCACGCTACATCTGATAGATCTTGTAAAAGGACTCTAACTCGAAGGAAAAAATCAAAAATCAAAAGTTGAGAGGTGTCAAGGGACACCCGGATGGAACGAAGTTCCTTTCGATTAATTAGTGAAGGAATTGTAATAATTTTTTTTTTTTTTAAGTTATAATAATTTTTTTTTTATTATTAACAAATATAATGTAATATAAACTTAATCAGTAGGCTCAATTTTAGTACATGCGCATTGATATTGTGATATTAAAATATAATTTGCTTTTAAATTTATTAAAGTTATGACGCGTATACTTGCTAAACACACAATAATGGAGAGATTATAACGCGTATGACTTGGTTAGCACAATAGTAAAGAGAGGTTATAATGCGTACTTGCTAAAAATACATAAGCATTTATTATTGTCTATAGAAAATCTCTACTTACCTAACTCCATCAGCAATATCCGGAACTTGTGCAGAATCACTGTCAGGATTCATTATTGTTTTTATTTTTTATTATTTATTATGTACAAAAAACCTGTATACACTCAACAAAAATAATCGTCGCAACACCACACTGTTCAATGCGCAAAATAAAGACGAAACGAAAATAACTTGCTTGCTTTCTATGAGAGAGAGAGAGAGACAGACAGAGAAACACGCGCTCGCCGCACGGCTTATAACTATAGCGGAAGTGTCGTTACAACTTTTGGTCTTAATTTATTGCGTCTAGCCCCATTTCGCAACGCGCGATAAGGAACTTCGTTCCAAAAATGTTTTCATTCAATCAGTTATTAGATTTTCTATTCCAGTCGTAATTAAGAACTCATATAGATGAATGGCGAAGATTGTTTTATTCATTGAGAGACTACTGCTTCGAAAAAACACGGGAGGAATATTTCAGAATATTTTTAGTGATTCTAAAATTACCATCAATCAAGCTAATTAATAATGTTTCAGAAAAAAAAATATTTCAATTGGAAACAAAAACATTTTAATTTTTTGAGGATTCCAATCTCCCTAAAGGCTTCCTAATATTTCAATGTGATCTGAGTCAAATCAGAAGAAAGAAGAATTAGCACACGATGATAGAGACAATACTCACTTGGGTTTCAATCTCAATATCCCTTCGAAAAATAATAAGGAATATTTATTTATATAGTTCAACTTTGAATTTGAGAAACGTTAAAATAGGATAATGTTCTCTCCGAAGATAAACTGAAGATGATACACTGAAGATGAAAATCATATTTCTGCCAGTCAATCGTATATTCTTATGGGCCGCCACACCGAGTAAGGTGTTCTGTAAAATCTAGGAGAATAGACATGAGTAAATTTGTCCACGTTAAGTTGCATCTATGTATGGACTGACCCGGTTTTCCACTTTATATGGCTTTATACATTATATTATATTTTCATAATTCTGATAGTTCATAGAAAACTAGAAAAATATTACTATAAAAAAAATTTACAGCTCATAAGATGTACATGTCAAAAGTGTGATCCTTTCTTCGGTTACCTGTACAAAACATATGATTTATCATTTATTTTATTACTTGACAATATGTTGTTTTCATATATGCTAAAAAAAATTCATTTTTTCTATTTTTTAAGACAAGATGATCCCAACTTAAATACGTATCGTCGGTTACTTTGGAGAATGTTAAGGCCCCCACAAACGATGAGATCGGTATCGCTACATGTCGCGATACAAGTGGCGATACAAGTATATGAGATTTGTATCAAGTATCAACATCTCCACACGCGCTGAGATAGAATCGTGAAACATCAGTCGCACGCACGTGATATCGCCGTTTCACGACAGCGATTGAGACGGTGAAACAAAGTGATACTGATACAGCCACACACACGATGAAATTTGTATCGATACTACGAATCATGCAACATGTAGCGATACCGATCTTTTCGTCTGTGGGGGGCTTTATAAACGACTCGTAGTTCGTTGCTTTTATGTAGAATGAAAATTCTTTAGTCTCCCTTTTTACTTTTCTCAAACAATCTGTTCAGAATACCACATATCCAAATGTTTATTCAAGTGAACAAAAAATATGTTTATCAATTTTAGAACAATGGTATATGAAATAATAATGGTATACCGTAGCTTTTACAACTCTGCACAATCACCTCTTTTTTCACCAGTTATCATGTAAGTTACTGTGGTGTGTGGTAGTTTTCATTTTGCATCGAGGAATTGCCAGTATTTTTTCACGATCTACTTATACCCCTCTGCTCCGACAAGGATATTAGGTAGCCAGCAGGCGATACCAAAAATATTATATGATTACACTATTTTTTTTCTTAACCACTGTTTTTCATACAATTGCATTTCATACCCGTCATTCACGGTACAGTTAAAACACACCCTGTATACAGGTATGTTTTATGTCGTACCACTATTGGCATCTCGAAAACGATAAATGATACGCAGTTAGTTGAAATGAAAGTTGCCTATGTTAGTGAACAATAAAACGATATTTTCAAATCGGAAATATCACGAACCGTTTTCAAAATATACGGGAAAAACCTAAACGGCCCATTTTCTTTTCTTTGCGCTAACAACTCCAATTTTAGGAATATAGGAATGTGTTCAGAAAACTTTCTTCTCAGTTTCAAATTTGCTTTGATCTGCTGTGCTTTGATTTTCAATACAATGTTTCGTTCTTCGAGTGCCACCCTAACTCTATTTTTTAGAATATAGATATTATTCTGAATGGAGTTCAGTATTCCTTTTCTCACCGAATTCAGATATGTATCTTTACCTGGTATTTTTTTCTACATTTCTGCCCATAAACTCCATCATCAAAACTTATTACACGCTTTATATTAGCTTCACTTGTATGTTTGTTTGTTTGTTTGTAACCGACTCCTTTGGGCGCGATTTTGACCCACTTCTAGACGTCCGAATGTTTTGAAATTTGGCAGATGTACATAATTCCGGTGACAATGCATTGAGATATTTTTGTGTGAAGAAAAAACAAAATGGCGGCTCCAATATGGCGTACGAGTTTTGTGATTATGGTCCGATTCGCTTCAAAATTGGTATCCGAGGGTTTTTGTGATCGGAGATTATGATTCTTTTGTAAAAATTGGAAAATTCGAAATGGCGGCCGCGTTTTGTGATTATGGTCTGATTCTATCCAAATTTGGTATGTGGGGGTTTTTGGGGTCGAATATTATGATTCTTTTGTGAAAATTGAAAAATTCAAGATGGCGGCTTTGAAATGGCGTCCGAGTTTCGTGATTATGGTTCGAATCTATTCAAAATTGGTGAGTGGGAGTTTTTGAGGTCGAATATTATGATTCTATTGTAAAAATTGAAAAATTCAAGATGGCGGCCGAGTTTTGTGATTATGGTCGGATTCTATTCAAAATCGGTATGTGGGGGTTTTTGGTGTAGAATATTATGATTTTTTTGTAAAAATCGGAAAATTCGAAATGACGGCCTCAAAATAGTGGCCGAGTTTTGTGATTATGGTCTGATTCCATTCAAAATTGGTGAGTGGGGGTTTCTGGGTTCGACTATTATGATTTTCTGTAAAAATCGAGAAATTCGAAATGACGGCTTCAAAATGGCGGCCGAGTTTTGTGATTATGGTCTGATTCTATTCAAAATTGGTATGTGTGGGTTTTTGGGGTCGAGTACTATGATTATTTTGTGAAACTTGGAAAATTCCAGATGGCGGCTTTAAAATGGCTGCCGAATTTTGTGATTATGGCTGATTCTATTCAAAATTGGTATGTGGGGGTTTTTGGGGTCGGAGATTATGATTACCTAATTTGATAAGATCATTCCATTTTTCAATTTGCAAAAAAATAATGAAAATAATAGTTAAAAAAAATAAAAAAACACGCTTTTATAAATAAACCACATTAAAAAGTCGGGAATAAATAATAGTTTAAAAAAAATAAAAAACACGCTTTTATAGAAAAACAGACTGAAAAAATGGAAAATCAGAAAAAATTTATTCTATTTAAAAAAAAGCGTGGGGTGCATGGTATCAATAATTATATAGTACATTACACACCGAGGCGAAACCATGTACCCCAGGCTATTTTTTGAATAAAATATTTTTTTTTATAATTTTCTATTTTTTTAGTCTGTTTTTCTATAAAAGCGTGTTTTTTAGTTTTTTTAAACTATTATTCTTCGATTTAATTTTATTGTCATACTTTCATTGTATCTACTCTGTGTAAAATATGTACAAATCCTCGCGGTCTCCAATATTCCCTTTATTTATTTTTTATACTTTATATAATATTCTGAATAAATTTATGTGTTTGACAAGTGCATGCATGAGTTTCATTATACGCAAATTTTTGGAGATATACCAAAAACTGTTTAATAACAAGAATTATTATGTAAAAACTAACATGCGTACATGTGTGGGTGTGTATATATGTATGTGAATATATGTGCATATATATATATATATATATATATATATATATATATATATATATATATATATATATATATGTATATATATATATATATATATAAAACCTGGCTAGAAGCTAGAGTAAACAAATTCCTGGAAAAACATCATTTACTCTCAAACTCTCAATTCGGATTTAGAAACCACAAGTCAACTCAAGATGCAATACATTTATCAGCAAACTCTAATTACGGATGCATAGATGAAGGTGAACCAGTAATCGGTATATTTCTTGACTTGGCAAAGGCTTTCGACACCGTCCACCATTCCACTCTACTGAAAACCTCAAGGGACATGGGAATAAGAGATCTAACACATAGTTTTCATGAAAGTTATTTGCAAAACCGAGAACAACAGGTCAAAATAAATGATAAAGTTAACGAAACAAAGGAAATAACATGTGGTGTGCCGCAAGGAATGGTGTTGGGTCCTTTGTTATCCACTATTTATATGAATAACATATTTTTATTGGAGAAACAGGGTCAAATCATCAGCTTTGCTGATGACACTGTGGTTATCTATTAGGACACTAACTGGTACAATTTGAAAATAAAAATTGAAAAGGAATTTGCCCAAATTTAAACCTAGCTACAGATTATTATCGGTGAATTAAAAAAAAACGGTTTACTTACCTTTCGATAGCTTCGAGACAGCTCTTCCAAACTATGATATAACCATACAAAATTCTTCCAAAATAAGACCAGCAAATGAAATTAAATTTTGGGGAATAATGTTGGATCGTACTCTCAGATGGAAAACTCATATGGACTACCTATCAAAAAAATTAAGGTGTATTTTATATAGATATAAAAAAATTGTTGAATTCTTGAATAAAAAAAAAAGAATAATAGTTTATCAGAGTTTGGTAGAATCACATTTGAGTTTTGGTATCATAGGTTGGGGAGGTGTTCCAACACTATAGTGCAATACAAGTTCCGCAAGGTATTAGAATTGGACAGATATATTATTTGCACGTCAATATAAGGCATTATGAACGAATACATCGGACAGAGAAGTTATTTGTACCTAGGGACTAAATTATACAAAACCTTGCCAGATAATACCACTTGCCAGATAATACCAAAAAGATTCAAGACTGAAGTGAAAAGTTATATAATGAGTAGGCCAAGAAGAGAGGTACATGAAATAATTGACAATCCTCGATTAAAAATTAACTGATTACGTGTTTTGATTGTGATGCCATAGTTATACAATGATGATTTTTATGATGATATGTGAAATAACTTCTTTATTTTTTGATACATGTTGAATCATTATATCATCTACTGAATTTTTTCGAACGATATTCGTTAGATAAGATTAGGTTTAAGTACTGAATTCTTTTTATATATTTCAATTATTTATTTTTAATAACCTCACCACGTACAAACTGTCGCCCAGGTAGTTTCTGCGGTTTATATGTGTTTATTGAAATGTTTTGAATTTCAACTTGTAACTATACCATATTATGTCAATAAACATACATACATATATATATATATATATATATATATATATATATATATATATATATATATATATATATATATATATATATATATATATGTATACAGAAGTTTAGTATCCCTCCACCACTCGAACTTGTTATTGTATATAGAGTAGGAAATTTCCTTCGACAAGCTTCTCGATAGCTTATTTTGGGATACCACCTCTATTTCACCTTACATATTTTAAAATTGTATACAATATGGTAACAAATATTATTATTATTATTTTGAAAACTGTTCGTGATATTTCCGATTTGGAAACATCGTTCCGTTGTTCACTAAAATAGGCAACTTTTGTCTAATTCAACTAACTTCGTATCATTTATATTTTCAAGATGCCAATAGTGGTAGGACATAAAAAATACGGCCTGTATGAGATGAAATATTTAGTTCTCTTCAGAATATCGATCCCCTTTGAATTCATGAAGCAACTGTTCCAGTTTTCGATTACATCGAAATTATTCTAATTAAAAATAGAAATCAAACCCTTTTGTTCATCCCTCTTTGTCGGAATTTCAATTAGTGCAGAACTACAATCACCGTTTGCACGTTTAGCGATATTATGTTACTTTCCGAATGGGTTTTGAGAGTTTTCGTATGACACCTATGTGGAAATAACAGTAAAATGGAACTGAAAAGCAGAGAATAAAATCCTCGGAAACAATCTCCTTTCTGTTTTACGTCTGCAGTTTCATGAATATTACGATTGAAAGGTATCATATGCTTTGAATCCATTTTGTTAAACCCTCCGAAATGTAGGAGGTTTTGGATGACACCCCAATTGGATTAGAGTGGGGTGGATATGGGAAAATACGAATACCATTCTACGCAACCAGGTTTCTCGCGTATGATGTGAATTAGAGTACCTGTATGCATGTTGATATTCGATGATACGTTGAGGGTTATCATACCAGGATTGCTTGTTAACTCTTGACTCTTGTTGCGATTAGTTCTTTTGTGGATGACACTGTTATTTTATACACTGCCGAGTCAAAGAATTCAGTTAGAAAAAAGTCGGACCGTAACCTGAAAAAAATTAAGTTACATAATCAAAGATATAACTCTTCACTTCAGTTGAAACGCACTTTTAATCTTCAAAGAAAGAAAGTTCGATCCTCAATATATAAAAAAAATTGAGTTGAATGACTCTACTCAACCCGTTCGAAGTTATACAAAAATCATTGCCAAAACAAATTCATTTTGTAGTATTCTTGAATAATAAAAAAAATACAGTTTGAAAAAATAAAAAAAAAACACGCATATATGGAAATATGGACTGAAAAGTTGAAAATAATAAAAATAAAGTCATTGACCAAAAAATTTTCTTTCATGTAAAAAAGCGTGAGGTGCTTGATATCAGTTATCTCAATATAATTATGAAAAGTGAATGAAGTCACACCGACTACAAAAACCCCCACATACCAATTTTGAATCGAATCGGACCCTAATCACAAAACACGGCTGCCATCTTGGAGCTGCCATCTTGAATCCATCAATCTTGACAAAAAATTCATAATCTACGTCCGCGAAAACCCCTCATACCGATTTTGAATCAAATCGGACCATAATTACAAATCTCGTCCGCCATCTTGGAGCCGCCATTTTGTTTTTCCTGTAACAAAAATTTCATAATGCATTGTCTCACCGGAGTTATGAACTCCTGCCAAATTTCAAATTATTCGGAGGACTAGAAGTCGGTCAAAATTCACATCCTAACGAGCTAACAAGTAAAACTAAATAAAAGCTTGTAATAGTCTAAGAGCCGGTGGGAAGTCGACCTTCACCGATCTGATAACTCGATGAGACATATTTTTTATCAAAAATAATTCATGAACAAATATGCCTATGATAACTTGCCTATCGAAAAGTGTTCATAGCTATTTTTAATTGAATTAATTTTAATCAATTTTCTTTCATCACCTTCACTCTTTTGATAACCGAATAAGTTTCATCTCAACTGATAGTTTTTAACACTCAGAATATGCCTAGGTAGGCTTGCCTACTTATTTCTGTACATGGCTATCTGGCAAGCAGATGTGAACAGGTAAGTCAATATAGGTAACTACACCGATCTGTTAACCAATCGAAATTGATATCATAGGTAAGATAATTTAATTACAAAACCAATCGTATATGCTTGCCTGCAAAAAATCGTACATAAAATATTATTGCCAGGCTATAAAGTCTTAGAATTTTAGCCATTTGATAGGTGCGAGAGAGAAAGTAGAGCGTCCGAGGTCCGTGTGATAGAACAGGACACAACATAGCAGCTGCACACTACCTGACCGTTGAATGTATCCGAGTGCGCATGCTCGTGTACATGTGAGTGACAGTAACAGCATTTACTCACACTCGACAGTAATTTTGAACTCTAATTTATTATAACTTTAATTTCGATCACAATGTTTGTATTATTTCACACTATATATACTTACAGCTATGAAATAATCAAAAATAAATAATTTAATATATTAATTAATGAAGAAAAATAAAAATTCAACAATTTTTTTTCCATTTTAAAGCCAACTTATAAAATTTAAAAATGATAAAAAAATCTATATATTTTATTTTTAATTGAATAAAGAATAATTTATTTATTATTTAAAATCAAATAAATGCCGTAAAGCGGGAAAGAAAAAGTGTTACTTTTGAAATTTTAGAATCATAAATTAAAAAAATCATCAATATAGAAAAATAAAATTTAATACATTTATGTTGCTAAAAGCGTTTATTACGAAGCATATAAAAGAGTTCAAAATTACTGTCGAGTGTAAATAAATGCTGTCACTGTCACTCACATGTACACGAGCATGAGCACTCGGATACATTCAACGGTCAGGTAGCGTGCAGCTGCTATGTTGGGTCCTGTTCTATCACACGGACCTCGGACGCTCTACTTTCTCTCTCGCACCTATCAGATAGCTAAAATTCTAAAACTTTATAGCTTGGCAATAATATTTTATATACGATTTTTTGCAGGCAAGCCTACACGATTGGTTTTGTAATTAAATTATCTTACCTATGATATCAATTTCGATTGGTTAACAGATCGGTGTGGTTACCTATATTGACTTACCTGTTCACATCTGCTTGCCAGGTAGCCATGCACAGAAATAAGTAGGCAAGCCTACCTAGGCATATTCTGTGTGTTAAGAACTATCAAATGAGGTGAAACTCATTCGGTTATCAAAAGAGTGAAGGTGATGAAAGAAAATTGATTAAAATTAATTCAATTAAAAATATCTATGAAAACTTTTCGATAGGCAAGTTATCATGGGCATATTTGTTTATAAATTATATTTGATAAAAAATATGTCTCATCGAGTTATCAGATCGGTGAAGGTCGACCTCCCACGGTCTCCTCTACTATAACAAGAGATTCAACTCACAGAAGAACTTCAAGAAAAAGTTGATAAAGTAGTGAATAATTCACATCGAAATTTATAGATCAGGAAACAAAAAATGAACTTAATATATACAACGCCCAACGATATATGGCTTGCCCAAATTACACAGAACAGGAATTCCACTTCGCCCTATTGTCAGCAATTTTCAGACACTTACAATTCATCGAAATTCCTCTCAGAAATTATTTCAAATATGATTGGAAAAAATTATTACTATGTGAAAAACTATAAGGAATATGTAAAAAACTGTAGTACGTAGAACGCCCTCATTGTAGTATGTCTCCGGAAATCTGAAACGCTTAGAAATTTATTATTTGAATTCTAGATGGTGTTTGTAAACACATCCGATACATGATATTGGCTAATTGAAATAGTAGTAATAAAGGCGGCTTTGATTTTTTTAAGAATATTATGAGAAATAAACCAATAAATTCTCATTTCGAAAGGATACCGAAACATGGATAATTAATGAATTCGATAACGGATGATCTGACGGTCATTCACTGGACCCAACGGAGTCGTGAAAAAAAAATAAAGAACACTTATAATATTCACTCAAGAGGCATCCATCCACCTTAACGTTATGATGAAAATTATACTTTTTCCAATATCAATTGCAGAAGCATGGAAAAGTCTTGCGGCGAAATCCTGTGAGCAGCAGTGGCGGAGATAACTAATTTTATTTAGATATTTTAAGATTTCAAAAATACTTCATAAATAATGAAAAATGAAAAAAAATTAAAGACAAGCTTTTATTTATACAAATACATTGAGAAAGAAAAATAATTTCTTTCATTGTTTGATGTAGGTTACTAGAATATCCTAAAACGTATTTCGATCGGCACACACCGAAACCACAGACGCTACTGGTTTTTAATCTTCCAGAGCTATTAAAACCCAAATATAACGCGTGATTTATGACCTCCAATCGTATAGACACGCCTACAAGCATCGATGTTCGACTTCATTGACCCAGACGAATCGGTTGTAGAACAGTGACAGCCGTCACTCATGTCCACGTTGACTATCGGCTCTTTTGATCTACCATCTGCCGAAGGAAAATGTTTACGAGTAGTACAGATTATTTTTCGTTCAGTTTCTTGGCATATACGCTCGTGTTAGCGAAGTGAGTTTTTATTTGCTCCCTATAGAAACAGCTTCTGCAATTGATATTGGATGCACTATATATGTAGATGAAAATCAAGTTGTTTTTTCTGAACCTGGCACCTCTCCATGTTTAATGCGATATATTCCTATATAAAAGCATTGCTCGGGAATAATCGGTAGCTCGTTCAGGAGTAGGAGTCATCAATTTAAATCAGAATCAGTAAGCTAGACTCATTCATTCATTGCATTCGAGTCATCGTTCCAAGAGTTTGTTAAAATCATTCGGATTGATTATCAAAGTCAATCATTCAACAGTGAAAGTCAGTGTCAATAAAGATATTTTTCATGAATTGTGTAAAAATACTATCAATTCACAAACATCGATACAAAACTAGTCTGTGGTCAAATGACGAATTGCTGCAGCACTACAAGAACAAAAAGAATTAATTTCATATGCGGAAAAGAATTGAATTTTTTTCATCGGTTAAAAATTTCAAGTGACATCCGTAATTGTTTGAAGGATGTTGGTAACTTGATTACTCTCGTTCCGGACGACCATCGTCTTAATGGATTTGAAAGGTTTTCACGACGTTTTGGATGCTTGTATCTGCAATCTTCTCCAGGCGAATACTGAAGACCTGGACCTGGCAGATACAAGCATTCAAAACGTCATGAAAACCTTTCAAATCCATCAAGACGATGGAAGTCCGAAACGAGAGTATTCAAATTTCCGTATTTCGCATAGGTGTAGAAGTTAATATGCCATCAAATGAAAACATTTCTACAGGGACGCCTGTGAGAACATATTTTCCGTATATAGGCAACCATTACCAAAATTATGATTTTTATCTCAACAACCCGTATAAACTGGAAAAGGTGGCGAATGTGCGGACAACGGAGATTACGATGAAATTCTCACAGATGCTTCAAGATGCATAATTTGACGTGGAGAGCCGTTTTTTTTTTCAATAAAATTTGATAGGATGAACTCACCCAAAATACTGATATACTCGTTTGAATTCGGCATTTTGCGTATTAATCCAATTCAAATGTACTGTGTCCAAATGTAAACACTGGAAATTATCTATTTGTTACACTTCATTCACTGAAATTACATCAATATTTTCGAAATCAAACTAAAAAGCATAATTTTCAAACTAGATAACCACTAAATTGACAGAATAAGTAACAAGTTTGCCAACTTGAGCTTACAAATGCTTTGGAAACAGGTAATACGACATTGCCAATTTGTTTCCAGAATAAGGAGATTTACTAATATAGGAATTTTCATTATCAAGACCTGAGGAATTTTTCATACACTGAAAGTGATCTTCGGATAGTGGCAAGGCTCTAGATCAGGGTACTGTTATGCCAGTTGATTCAATAAGTATTTTCAAAGGAAGGGAAATAACGGAAATAATCAGAAAGAATCGCCGTGAAAATAAAAAAGAAATTAGTCTTGAAAATATTGAATTATATTGGTGCACTCAACATCTTCCAGAATTTTATGTTAAGGAAAAGTGAAAAATTAAACTATAGGTTTGAGTAGGGAACGATTCCACCAAGACTGGTAAATGCAAAATTGGAAGTTAAACCGTAAATAGTAATGAAATCTTGTATTCAGTCACCAAGTTCAATTTTGTCTTGTGGATATCCACGAAAATTGTATTTCCAACTGAAATACGAAGCAATAATTCGACAAGATGGTCAACATCAAATGAAATAGATACATTTGAATTGGTAGCAAATTATTGAAACATCAGTGGTTGATTTCTTCATCATTTCTCGATCTTCATGAATTCAGATACCCATACTATTGCGAATTTTCAGGAAAAAAAATTCAATTTAGAAAGTACAATTAACACAATTAATGATATAGACCGACTTGTGAAATGAAAGCTTTGTATTTCAGTTAAAAATACTATTTATGACTTTACTAAACAAGATTGAACTTTGCGACTCATTATAAGTTTTCACGGCAGAAAATTTTTTGTTGTTTTTTTTTTTGGTGAGATTTAATTTTTTTTAAGGCCCATACAGGGTGTTTCGAAATTCAGTATCAAGATTTCAGGGGAGTATTTTTCAACGAAACAATGAAAAAGATGATTAGTGGGCTTTGACTGCTATTTTCATTTTGACGTTTAGGTTTGCTTTGGAGCATGTGACATTATTTGAAAGTTGGTGGATGTCTCATCGTGTATTTGTTTAAAATTGAAATGTAAAATGAACCATGATATCCATTTCATTCATGCTCTGGCTAATGGTAACAGACTTGAAGGTCAGAGGTTGTACGCGCTAAGATTTCCCAATCGCCGACTTCCCAACTATAGAACTTTGATAAATTCCCATCAGCACCTTCGGGAATACGGCAGATTTCAGACTCCAAGGCACGATGATGGCAGACCGCGACAAGCACGCAACGCAGTGAGAGATTTCAAATGTTATCGACGAAAATCCGGGTATGAGTACTCGACAAATAGCACGGGATTTGAATATTTCACATTCAACTGTCAGGAGGGTTTTACACGAAAACATGAATAGAAGGAGATACTTCAATTGGTCCTTTCATTTTGCCGCGAATTTTAAATGGTGCCACATATTAAAACTACCTACGGAACGAATTGCCTGCATTAGTGGAAGATGTGCCTTTACAAGTTCTTCAACAAATGTGGTTCGTGCACGATGCCTCATTTTCGAGTCATCGTTCGCGATTATTTAGATACAGTGTTTCCCAATCGGTGGATTGGCAGAGCAGGTCCAATTGCTTGGCTCCCACGGTCACCAGATTGCAACCCGCTGGACTTCTTTTTATGGGAACATGTAAAGGGCCTAGTTTATGGTGCAGAACCGGTGCCTTCCATCGAAGTTATCACTGAACGAATTATGGATACCTTCCAAACCGGCTTTTTCTCGATAACGGTTGCAGATGCATAAAATTTCCAAGAGACAAAAATAATTATAAACGAAACAAATAATTCATTGCATATGTTAGCATCCACCAGCGGCGCACTACAAAAAAGTTTATGGGGCGAAAAAGGGCTTGGCCTCTGAAAAATATCTCCCTGTGGATTCTTACAATCACTCGGGGCAAACTGGATGGTGTAAACCCTAATTGCCTGCATTAGTGGAAGATGTGCCTTCACAAGTTCTTCAACAAATGTGGTTCGTGCACGATGCCTCATTTTCGAGTCATCGTTCGCGATTATTTGGATACAGTGTTTCCCAATCGGTGGATTGGCAGAGCAGGTCCAATTGCTTGGCTCCCACGGTCACCAGATTGCAACCCACTGGACTTTTTTTTTATGGGAACATGTAAAGGGCCTAGTTTATGGTGCAGAACCGGTGCCTTCCATCGAAGTTATCACTGAACGAATTATGGATACCTTCCAAACCGGCTTTTTCTCGATAACGGTTGCAGATGCATAAAATTTCCAAGAGACAAAAATAATTATAAACGAAACAAATAATTCATTGCATATGTTAGCATCCACCAGCGGCGCACTACAAAAAAGTTTATGGGGCGAAAAAGGGCTTGGCCTCTGAAAAATATCTCCCTGTGGATTCTTACAATCACTCGGGGCAAACTGGATGGTGTAAACCCTAAAACGTAACCTATTTTTGAATTCGATCTCAATATCGCGAAAACTTAAAGAGCTATGAAGAAAAAAACCTTGAAATTCTAACGCTCTGTTGATCGGCAACGAAGCGTTTGCGGACTCATGTTTATGGGAAAAAAGTCTCAATTTGACCTGAAAAATATGCCCCTGAAATGTTGATACTGAATTTTAAAACACCCTGTATATGGCATTCATCGAAATCATCACAATATATATTTTTATTTATGTTCGAGTTTTTGCCTATGCACCAATTAATAATGCCAACGAGTCAAATGCAGCTTAGTGGAAGGCATTTAATTAATACCAATTCAGTTAGTTAATATGTACTTCATTTCGATCGTTGTCCTAATGCTCCATTAATGATCAAATAATGAGTATACTAACTCTTTGGGGAACTAAATTTATGGAATCATTGACCACTATAATATGGGGAAATAATGTTCATTACAAATAGCAATAGCCCAGTTATTGCATACATATATCTGAGTTCAATCCAGATATGTGGGTATGTATTGTGAGAATAAATATGAAAAAGTCTGCAATTTTTTTCCAGCAGAAATGGAGTCGTTTTGTTCGTCCCAGACATAGGATCCTTGTAGCCACCTTTATTTTCACAACAAAAGAGTCTTTCTCATATTCTTCACTAACTTAGGTTAATTTCAGAGCAGTGTGCTTTCAGTTTTGGAATATATGCACTTGTATCTACAAGTAGTGGGATGGGTTTTGCCCGATATTTGGTAATCCAAGGAATCTTGCTATATTTCTAAGTATATTCTTTTCAAAAATTGCTATAATAATATCTTTATTAGCCTTGAGAAACACACATGGTTTAAAGACACTTCACAAAAACATTTTATCATTGAATTCAGATATGTTGGATTGTGTAATATTCCAATGATAATCCGGACATTCCAATAATAAAATACTAAAATACGAATATACATTTTGACATTTAGTACAGTTAGCACAATGCTCATGCTAAAAGGCACACAATTTACAATTAAATACAGATACAGGAAGGATGTTATTAAGGATAATACAGATCGCAGGAAGGATGTTATTTAGGAGACCACTTTTAGCTTCATACTTCATACTTGAAATTTTTAAATGGCAGATTACGGAAATCTAGTGGCAGTTTATTATATAACCACCAATATTGTCTGTACTTTTCAGTATATTTGCTTGTGAAACAAGATCTGATTTGTTTCTTGTATTATAGTGATGAACGTCTGTGTGGGAGGTGAGATTTTTTATATTTAGGCGAATATGCAATGAATTTTCAATTACAATCATTTTGAGATTCTTGACTATCGAACGGCAAGTACCCCATGATATTATTCCTTATATCAGAAGTGAGTGAAACAAATAATAACATGTAGTAAGAGCTGCGTTTTGGTTCACAGTCTTCTTGATTATCCTAATTGCATATATTGACTTACTCAGCCTAATACACTGTATTTATATTTACTACCCAGGATAGATTTTGGTCAATATAAACCCCAAAAAATCCAACAGCTGTTCTTTCCTCGTGGTCCGCGTTTCTTGTTTCAATAACTAGCGCTTCTGTTTTTTATTCATTCAATATTAGCTCATTTGAGGTGAACCAAGATCGTGCTCTATCCAGAACTGTATTTAAAATATGCTGGGGAGTTTCAAGTTCATCTAATGCTCTGCTCGAAGTTGCATCTTTCGCATACATTGTAGTTCAAATATTAGAATCGTTCATGAAATGTGGTAGATCATCAATAGTAAGGGAGGCGGCGACAGCTCATTCTTCCTTTTTTGTTGTTGGGTTGATATCACAAGTGAACGAAATGATAGTCTACCGCGTCGAAAGCGTTGCTATCAAAGGTCTACCAGCCACATACAAACTTATTTGACTCATTTCTGAAAGGCTGACTTTTTTTCTCCGTTAGTTTATTCAATGAGATGAACAGAAAATATAGTCTACTGGAAATCTGATGTTGTTGAAGCCTTGGTAGACTCAACGGAATGCACGGTCTTTCGACCGCAGCCGCTGCGCCAATCCGTTACAGGACGCTCTGAATCATTGCATTTATCGGCATCAATTAAAAATCTACAAAGCAATTTTTTTTAAAAGCAGTTAATTCAACTTATTGTTGAATGAGCGTCGTCTACCTTCAGTATAAGGTGGCTAAAGCCGGCGTCTCACGGCGCGAGACTTGACGAGCTTGGTTTGGAGGAATGTGCTTGGAGCACAGGAGTGGGGTGTAGGCAATCTCGAAACTGATCGGTCTCACGGCGTGTATAATTTGATCGATTTGTCGTCTAACAGTGACTGGAGGTTGGTACACAAGCCTAGAAAGGAATGCATTGTCCAGTGCAATTGTTATTCAGTTTAGAACGGATAGCGAGGATAGCATGTGCAGCATCGATTATTATTATTATTTGTGATCCCAAATGACATCCTCTTCCTCATATAAAGCTGATAATTCAATTATTGCTTCTGGATTCCACTCCATGTTGATACACAATGCTTTGCCACCAACAAACTATCTCTCTCTCTCTCTCTCTCTCTCTCTCTCTCTTTCTCTCTGAAGTCACCGGTATCTCGTCGTAGCCAACACTGTCGACAAACACCCTCGCGCCGTGACACCGCTCAACAAGCCATGCAGTACGAGCTTGCTAGTCAAGCCTCGCGCCTTTGATGTTTGGAAAATTTACCGACATTTCTTGGGAACGGTCGAGCCACCTCTAGCTTACGCTTGACGAATCTCAATCCTACTCGAGTCGACCATTCTCACGACGCGAGACTTGACGAGCTCGGCTTGGGGATTGTAGCATTGCTATTTTGGTATTACAATCGAGGAGCATATTTTTAATATTAATTGCATAAAATAGTTCATATATTTATATCTTAGTTATTATTTTTATATAAATATATATATATATATATATATATAAATATATATATATATATATATATATATATATAAAAATAATATTTGCTGACTAGTTAGGAAAAAGTCTGAGAAATTCTTTGGGACAGCAGCAAACGCAAATGTACTCGTATAACATTATATTTCCAATATTTCGACAATGAATATTGTCATCATCAGGGAGCTACAAAGGTGAAACTACTATAGTATGTTGATAATTATAAAACTGAACTTTACTTACAATGTTAGCTGAGAATGGTCGTTTCGTGAAATACAAAGATGTGAAAGACAGCATTAAAACATGTAAAACATGGAGCAACAATTAGATTTATGGTATAATATTGTAACACAAAACATTACTGGTAACTTTATTAAAGCCAAAACCATTGTGGTGAACTTTCTTTGGTTATGAATGAAAGTGAGAAATCACAGCATCGAGGTTGGAATTTAACATAACCTAAAATGTCAACGTCAAAATTGTACAATTTTTAAGAAGAAGAAGACATTTGGTCTAAGCGTCAAATGAAAGTGGAAACATCAAGCAATTACTACGAAGATGAGATTTTCTAATGGTAAAATTGGTTGAATATATTTATTAGTTATTAATTTTTTTCAAACTTTCATGCTGGTTTGTATTAACTAGAAAGGAATATGAATTATTATTAGGCATTTGGGTTCTTGTCCAAGATTAATAGATAAGAATAGATCTCACTTAAATGATTGAGATCTGTTCTTTGTTTAAACAATTGTTGGATTGAGAAAAAAATGCCATTTCAAAAGATTCGTTTCGAAGCATTCTTTCTTCTACTAAAATTTTTGTGGAATTATAATCCATAATGTGATCTTCTTTATTCACATGTTCACTGAGAACACCTTTCAGGGTAAGTCTTTAATCACTTTATGGGCACTTATACGGTCCTTCAGTAATCTAGCTGTTTGACCTATATATTCATGGTTACAACTCGCACAAGAAATGCAATAAACAGTTTTGTTTGTGAAAATAACGGAGTTTTATCCTGACCACAGAGAATAAAGAATTTATGGTTAAAACCGTTTTGGCTTTTTATATTGCAAATTGTTAAATTCGTGAGAGCTTAGGTGTGATTTCTGCAATGAAAGGTAAGAAGTATAAAATGTTGCTTTGAGCATTATTTTCATTATTATTATTCAAATTCTCAGGTAATGTCATTTGAAGAATGGATTAGACGGTGTTAAATAAATCTTATTCAATAGGATGAAGGATATGAATTTTGTTTGAATACGAGGAGAATTTTCAATTTTGTGGTGAATGAAGAATCAGAATTCGTAGAACACGTTGTTCATTTGCTGACCAAGTTTTTTTAATGATTGTTTGTGGTAAGACCAGTAGTCTATATCTTCAGAACCGATCGGTTTTATACCAGTCCAGTAAGGTATTATTGAGTACGGATGAGCTTAGTGTCGAAGGAACGCTCCTTCATCATCTTCATTTTCGATGGTAAATTGTATAAACGGGTCATAGCTGTTGAAAATATCTACAATTTCTGTAATCTCTGATCGATCCTAGCCCTTCCTCGATCAGAGATTACAGAAATTGTAGATATTTTCAACAGCTATGACCCGTTTATACAATTTACCATCGAAAATGAAGATGATGAAGGTAGCGTTCCTTTCCTGGAAACTAAGCTCATCCGTACTTCCAATAATACCTTACTAGTAGACTGGTATAGAAAACCGATCAGTTCTGGAAGATATATGAACTACTGGTCTTACCACAAACAATCATTAAAAATAAACTTGGTCAAGCAAATGAAACAACGTGTTCTGCGAATTTCTGACTCTTCATTTCACCACAAAAATTTGAAAATTCTCCTCAAGTTATTCAAACAAAATTCATATCCTTCATCCTTATTGAATAAGATTTTATTTAGCACACCGTCTATAATACATTCTTCAAATGACATTATACCTGAGAATTTGAATAATAATAATGAAAATAATGAAACTCAAAGCAACATTTTTTATACTTCTTTACCTTTCATTGCAGAAATCACACCTAAGCTCTCACGAATTTTTAACAATTTTGGCAATATAAAAATATCCCTTTCATTGCAGAAATCACACCTAAGCTCTCACGAATTTTTAACAATTTTGGCAATGTAAAAATAGCCCAAAAAACGGTTTTAACCATAAATTCTTTATTCTCTGTGGTCAAGGATAAAACTCCGGTATTTTCACAAACAAAACTAGTTTATTCCATTCCTTGTGCAAGTTGTAACCATGAATATATAGGTCAAACAGCTAGGTTACTGAAAGACCGTATAAGTGCCCATAAAAGTGATTGTAGACTTCACCCTGAAAGGAAATTTTTAACAATTTTGGCAATGTAAAAATAGCCCAAAAAACGGTTTTAACCATAAATTCTTTATTTTCTGTGGTCAAGGATAAAACTCCGGTATTTTCACAAACAAAACTAGTTTATTCCATTCCTTGTGCAAGTTGTAACCATGAATATATAGGTCAAACAGCTAGGTTACTGAAAGACCGTATAAGTGCCCATAAAAGTGATTGTAGACTTCACCCTGAAAGGTGTGCTCTCAGTAAACATGTGAATAAACAAGATCACATTATGGATTATAATTCCACAAAAATTTTTGTAAAAGAAAAGAATGCTTCGAAACGAATCTTTTTGGAAATGGCATTTATTTCTCAATCCTACAATTGTTTAAACAAAAGAACAGATCTTGATCATTTAAGTGAGATCTATTCTTATCTATTAATCTTGGACAAGAACCCGAATGCTCTTAATAATAATTCATCTTCCTTTTTATAATACAAACTAACATGAAAGTTTGAAAAAAAATTAATAACTAATAAATATATTCAACCAATTTTACCATTAGTAATCAGTAGTAATTGCAATTGATGTTTTCCACTTTCATTTGGACAGCTTAGACCAAATGTCTCTTCTTCTTCTTGAAAATTGTACAATTTTGACGTTGACATTTTAGGTTATGTTAAATTCCAACCTCGATGCTGTGATTTTCCCTCACTTTTCACATTCATAACCAAAGAAAGTTCACCACAATGGTTTTCGGCTTTTAATAAAGTTACCAGTAATGTTTTGTGTTACAAATATTATTCCATAAATCTAATTGTTGCTCCATGTTTTTACATGTTTTAATGCTGTCTTTTACATCTTTGTGTATTTCACCGAAAAACGACCATTCTCGCTAACATTGTAGGTAAAGTTTAGTTTTATAATTATCGACATACTATAGTAGTTTCACCTTTGTAGCTCCCTGATGATGACAATATTCATTGTCGAAATATTGGAAATATAATGTTATAAGAGTACATTTGCATTTGCTGCTGTCCCAAAGAATTTCTCAGACTTATATATATATATATATATATATATTTATATATATGTATATATATATATATGCAGGTAAGCCAAAATTTGGAACCATATGGGAATTTTTTTTATTAATATTTCCAGAAAATTTTATTTCTCATAAAAGTTGGTGCATTCAATTAGACTCAATACGCGCATAGCCGTTATTATTATTATTATTATTATTATTATTATTATCAGTGGCGTTTGGCTAAGCGGAAATCGGGCGATATTCAAAATCCACTATGGAGTAAAGTGACATTACTATAGAAAATATCGAAAAATTTCATTGGAAAAAGTTGTTTGCAATCAAAAGATACTCTCAGTTATCCAGATTGGTCTACCAATTACTAATTTCAATAACTGCTCAATTTTTAATGGGAATTATCGACAATAATTTTTGCGTAGTAAATTACTAAATTAGCATAAATTGTCTGTCAAAGCAATTAACTGATCTAACAAAATCTCGAAGATGAGTCCAAAAAACAGTAATGGAAAGATAATGAAATGAACGCTTTTTACTTACGTAACTATTTCTACCAGTCAACACCTACCGTAAGCCGCGTAAAGGAACTTCGTTCGAATATCTTCCACGTATTACCATTCAACGGTAATTTCCTACTTGTTTTCGCATACCGCTTATGTATCATTTTAAATTTCCCGCAAGCAGAACAGCAGTTCGGATGGTTTCGTTCACCTCCGGAATCACACAGAAAGAGAGAAAGTCGCATGGAGGAGGCATAATGTTTTTTTTCTACGGCTATAATCCAAAACTGCATTTTTAAAACTGTTTTTGATTAAACAATGAAGTACATTGTATGTTTTCAATTTCATTTCCTTATCTGATAACATAATGAAGTCATTGTGTTATTGTTGGTCATTAAATCACGTCTCCCATGGATAGCAAGGAGAACTTAAGACATATGTCAATTCAGTTTCATCAAAACTTGTCAAAGTTTAAAGGTATGATGAGCAGTGAAATTGACGAACTAGCTCCTCCAGACATAATTGCAGCCGCAAATTAGGCATGTATAAACTTGATTCTGGAAGTATCGAAAGAGAAATATGGAAAAGCCCACAAATCCTTCACATATTGGCAAAAGGGAAAGGTCACCGCGTCAACTTCAGAAAATGTATTACCTGCATACTTTGATCAATTGAAGTTCAAGTTTCTGTTGTAAATTAATTTCGCTATTTTATGTTAAAGCCGTAGAAGAAGTATAGTGTATAACTCACACGGAATGTTCATTTCCCACTCGTATGATTTGCAGCACTCGCCTACGGCTCATGCTGCAAACATCTTACTCGTGGGAAATGAGTATCATTCCGTGCTTGTTAAACAATATACTATTTCTTACGTGACGATTTCTACTCAACATCTACGGCAAGCCGCGTAAAGGAACTTCGTTCCAAAAATCATGTACTCTACCTCACTGTTTGTATTTCCACCAGTAGCAATTTTTTCCTTGGGATAATGACATGCCACAGATATATGCTTGCGAACACTATGTATACTTTGTTGTTCACTATACGCGAAATAGGTGAGATCTCGCTCACTCTAGAGAGAGATCTTACCTAGATAAAATGTCAGCCACTATGGTCGGTTCGGGGCTTATAACTGGAAAATTTCCAGTTGAAGAGCACCTTAACAAAATGGAAGTGTTCGATAGCTACATAACATGCAGCTAATGCGGTAAGGAACCAAAAACAGTATTACACATACTGTACAACTGCGGAGCATTGGATCGCAGAAGACAGTTGATTTTCGGGCAACCAATTGGTGACCGGAAATTGTACAATGCACACCCATACGAATATTATTTCCTAGGCTACAGCGGCAACCTGGACGTGCCGCAGAGTTTTTGGTAAGACATGGGGTTTGAAGCCGAAAATGATACTGGGTATCTCAAACCCATGGTCACCTATGCCTCATTAGTATGGTGGCCAAAAACCCAACAGTACTTGGCAGAAATCAAGCTGCAGAAAGTGCAGCGGTCAGCTTGTCTGGGACCCACAGGGCCAATATTCACGTGCCCCACTGCAGCACCAAAGGTATTGCTGAATATTCCACCACTGAACTTGTGTGTAATGAAAGAAGCGGCAAAAAGTGACTTCAGACTGGTCCAGGCATTGAAGTTGAAGGCTGGAAATCTGATCGGACATCTGAAGATTCTGGAAAATATTCCGGTTGAATCCAGGTACAAGCCACCATATATTATGCCAGCTAGGCACGACTTTGAAGTGAATTATGAAGTGGTTATGAACACCCACCACCATATATTCACAATAAACGGGCCCCAATTAGAAGAGAATGCATCAGTATGGTATTCTGATGGTTCCAAAATGGACGAAAGAGCTGTAGTGGGAGTAAGGTGTCCTGATTTTGGGCTTTCAAAATCCCTAGGCAAAGTCCCTCAATTTTTCATGCAACCCATGCCATAGAAATTTGCACTGAAGAATGCCTTGAAAGAGGCTTCAGGGGGCAGTGATCAGACTACCAAGCATCACTAAAAGCTCTGAAGTAACACACTAGACTGACTTGAGACTGCAAACTCTCCCTAAGACAACTGGCTACGAACAATCAGATTACTCTGATGTGGGTGCCAGGTCACAAGGGAATTAGGGGCGATGAGAAAGTGGACTGCCTTGCCAAGGAAGGCGCAAACACCCAATTTTCTGGCCCAGGACCCTTTTGTGGTCTTTCCAGAGCCCACATCAACGAAGAGTTTCGGCGCTGGGAAGCTGACCAAATTAAAGCCCACTGGAACAAGATTCCAGGGCAAAGACAAGCGAAAAGGCTGCTGAGCCCATTGCCAAAGAAAGCTGAACAGTTTCCCGAATTGGACAAGAAAGACTTGAAACCGGTAACGGAACTGCCCACTGGACATTGTCTTCTGAGTTATCACCTCAAAAAAATGGGTAGATCAGACAGTAAACTGTGCCGTTACTGCGAGAACTTTGCTGAAACTGTAGAATACTGCTTGCGACTGCCAAGCGCTGTTCTGCGAAAGACTTGAGTGAAGGAATTCCTCTAACACCCTCAGACATCAGGAACTTAGCTCCCAGGAAACTGATACGCTTCGCAAGGAGTATCGGAATCCTGAGTCTTGAATAGATGAGGGGTAATGTACAAAACACCTCATAGATCGAGGTACGGAGAAGCTGAAGAGCCATATCGACCCCCCTACAATCTACATAAAGGACTTGTACAAACTTGTGCGTGGCACGCAATTACTAAAATAGGTGCTGTAAATATGAACAACAGGCAACATATAATGGGCCAGCAGGCCCAAATGTCGTCGGAGGTCATGACCAGATGAGCCCACTGAGTGGAGTTTTCAATGCAAGGTGCATACGGTGTACAGGCTACAGAACTCAGTGACTCCCATACTAGCTCACTTCTGTGAGGTGTTCATGAAGGATTTTCTCCACCTACCAAACTATGGTTGGTTCCCATGGGGGGCACATGTCGGAGGAGGTGGTGTCCTATAGAAGGAATGTGACATGTATAGCCGAAGAAAGCTTCTGAGCCCCCTTACGCCGATACAGTAATCCCCATGAGGAGGAGGCAACTCGAGTTGGTGAGACTAACCTGTACCATGTTCCATGAGGCAGGAAACAAATTCCTTACACTGAAATGAACCTCACCAAATTGAAAACGTTCCAATCTATCATCTTTAAATTCAACCTGCCATGACTGGGGCAAACTGGGGCAAAGGAACTCCAAAGTTTGCAATTAATCAAAAACTCTGAAATCGTGAATATCAAATTCAGTAGACATAATAACTTTTGCAATTTCACGTTTGTATATATTCCCTCCTGAATAATTATCAGGTAGAAAGATATATTTCCAAAAAACTTTTTTTAATTTCACGACAAGGAAATATGAGGTTTATTGAACTTCCAGATACAAATTTTATATTTCATGATTTATCCTTTTGTCGCGCAAAAGTGGGAAAATACTATAAACAGGGTGAAAACTAACTAACGGGTGTAATACAAAATACAAAGTTGAAAAAAAAAATATTTTTTTTTTGGGAACCGTCTCGCTAATCGGAGCCGTAAGAGAATACTGGGAATTGCCGGATGCAAGACATACATTTGAATAAGTGGAATTTTGAACTGATTGTTTTTTTATTAGAACAAAGTCGCATCCACCAACTGGTTATTAGCGACGGAACGTTTCATAAGACATTACATGTAACAATGAGAGGAGTAACAAAAAATTATACATTTACAGATTATAGAGTAAGCCTATGTCTTTCAGATAGTCCATCAGGTTGTTTGTTTTACAGGATGGTCCTAAAATTAATGACATGTCATTTGGGATTTTGTGTGTTAGACGATTCACGCAAAATCTTGGACAATCCACTAGAAAATGTTTCACACTCAGTTGCACATTGCAGTCTTCGCATATTGGCATGGCACTATGTTTTAACAAGTATTCATGTGTAAGTCTTGTGTGTCCTAGGCGAAGGCGGTTTATTATCACTTGCGTGAATCTTTTGATTGAAATAGGTACTATCGGATTAATGTTTGGTTTGATCGTACGTAGTTTATTTTGGGATGTATGCCACTCACTTTGCCACTTATCGAGTAAACACTTTTTGAAGTATGCTTTGACATCCGACGAGATACACTGTGTGTTTTTTTCGGCATTATCGCTAGTCACTGCTTGACGCGCACTTTTGTCTGCTTCTTCATTTCCCGGGATACCAATATGAGAGGGAATCCAGATGAAGTCTATAGTTTTTCCGCTTCTCATTGCTAGATCCAGTTGTGTTTTGATGGTTTGACCCAAAGGATGTTTCGTGAACACGCTCTGAATAGTTTGGATGGAGCTCAGGGAATCCGTCAGGATAACAAATTTTTGGTTGTCTGTGCTATCACTATTAACATATTTGAGTGCTTGGAGTATTGCATATAACTCTGCCGTATGTATACTGCTAAGGGGGAGAGTTTGTATTTTTTATATGTGACGATACACTGCGCATCCCACTCCTTCGATTGATTTGGAGGCATCTGTAAAATCTTCTCTGAAGCTATGTGATGGTGGTCAGGATGTTGTTGAGCGAGTTTTTAATAACGTTAGGATTTGTGTTGGACTTATCGTAAATTGTGAGACTTCTGTTGCAGGACGGAATCTTCACTGACCATGGAGGTGGGTGGTCGACGATATCGGGGTAAATGTCCGGGAAACTAATGTTTAAGTTTTCTATCATCATTCGAATTCTTTCATAGAATGGTCTATTGAAGAAGGTTTGGTCCTGTAATGTGTCAGGTATCTGGTCGTAAATGTGTTTTCGTATGACGATTTCCTTTCATTAGCGGCTACTGTAGCGGCATGCGATAAGCTTAATATCTGTCTCTGATTTGAAGGGAGGGTTCTCCGGCTTCACTGTATAGGCTTTGTACAGGTGTTGTTCTATACGCGCCTAGTGCTAATCTGATTGCATTGTTGTGGATGATGTCTAGTGATTTCAGATTTGACTTACAAGCTGAAGAGTATGCAATCGAGCCAAAATCGAGTTTTGATCTTACCAGACTTCTATATAGGAGTAGAAGTGTTGACTGATCAGATCCCCAGTTCTTATTTGCTAAAGTTTTCAGTAAGTTGAGTCTCTTATTACAGGAAAGTACCAGAATTGATAAGTGTTCCTTCCAAACTGATTGTTTGATAAATGTAAAAAAAAAGGAGTTTCAGGCTACCAGCGACACTTATGTAGATTCCAGTATATCTATTCTTAGTTGGATGAGGATGGGGTTTATCATCCACCCCTGATAAAACAGAATAGGATTTGCGCTTTGATCGAAAATGCTGACCATAGGCGGATAATAATAAGATACGGCCCGAAAGATAATAATAATTATATTTGTTTGTCTCTAAGCAAAAATATTGTAACCGTTTGTTTATCACCCTGGGCATGGAAGGACAATTTCTCCGTAATTGAGTCCAAGGTGAGCACTACTCTATTGGCCTCATCAACTTCTTCAAATTTTCGATCTTTTAGTTTTCTTTCCAGAGAATGAAATACGACATATCCTTGTTTTCTCGAGATTCCTTTTTTTGTTGATGAACAATTAGATTTCGTATGCCTTAATCTGTTTGAACATTTGTATTACTGTTTTTAATGGACACTGTATTGGATTTGAAGGAAAATTTAGGATTTCCACTTTTCCATTTTTTATGAAAAATAAAATTTGGAATTCGAGGAATTTCTTCCAGATGTGGAATTAGTTTATTTTTACGACTAACAAGCTTTCATTTAGTTTCACCTATCCTGGTGTCTGTCTGTCTGTAATCAAATCTTGCAAGTTCAATTGGACCCACTTCTAGTTGTCTTGAATCTATAACTCACGGAATAACCTACGTCGCACATCCAAAGCAATTATTTTCAACTTTTTAGCGCATTTGAATAAAAGCTTGTCTTCAAAAAGGTTTTATCAATTATTTTTGTTTCTTATTGAAGGTCTCTACCAAAGCAAATGTCTTACATTGGGAATTTTCTATAATTCCAACGTAAATTTCTTCCAAATCCAAAGCCATACCGCAGTTTGACATTCAACAACGAATTATGAAACAGTTGCTGATTGCTTCTGAAGTCCGCTGAAATAGTTTATTAGTCGTGAAACCGAGGTATGGCTTCATATTTAGAAGATATGTCCGTGAGTTGAAACCCTTTTTCTATGAATTGTGATAACTATACAAAACTTTTGCTTCAGTTGAAAAACAAAATGTGACACTTTCGCAACCCAACGCATTTGTGATTTCCACATCTGAGAAACCTTTTTCTGAATTAAAATTTCATTTGTCACAGAAAATCGAATTACAGAAATATTTTTTCTCAAAATAATGAGAATTGCCTAGACCCCAACTAAAATCATAGGAAAATTATACCAAGCAGAGCGGTGAAATGGCTTGAAGAAGTCCGAATTTACTCATTCCTGATCAAATATTCTACCTTCAACTACTTACTAACTCCAAAGTTATAATTCGAGTTATGAAAACCGTAACTGAGACCACCGGATATCCTTCAAAAACCATAAACTTAATAGGCGTGGTGCATAGTATGGAATTACTTGTTATGAACTTCCAATATACCTTCACATCCTCATGGGTCAAGGGAGTTATTCTTAGGTTAAATTTCACCTAAAGGTGACCAGCAAAATGTGTTCAAAATACTTGAACTTTCAGGAAATACTTTCTAGTAAATAATAACCTTATTATAATCTCATGTTTGTTCACATAGTCAGGAAATAAACAAGTCGGTAAACAGGTCTACTATACACTCTACCTCACCTATTTTGGCACCAATTAAGTTGCCTGGGCATTTTTTGTCCTAATTTATACCTACTGTTCCACAATGAGGGCGAGATTACCACAATATTCGTCTAATACTAAATGTCTACCGCAGTCAAAATTACCAAAAATTAATTCCTTAAAGTAACTTGGTCTATTATCAGATATTGAGGCCCGAATCGATTCGGATGAGCATGATATGATACAATTTACTCTCCTCAAATAATTTATTTTGGAGCTAAATTTCAGAAATCTATAAAATGCCAAGTAAAATTTGATTAGAATTAATAAACTATACAAGTATACACCAACTACTATCGATTAGCTGCCAGAATGAGAATATAATCCGAACCCACACTTCCCAAAGTCCAAAGATAAGAGCCATCATGTTACTTATGTGGTACATAAGAATATTCTACTATGTGCTCCACGCCTTTTAATGACGGCAACTATTCCAAAACATTCATCATCTTTTTTTATGAATGAAATATGAAAGCAAATAAGTGTTAACCATCGACGGAGGCAATACAAAACAGGCTTATGTTAGGTTATCTCTCTCTCTCTCTCTCTCTGTTTAATGGGTTTCGTCCGTAGACATATGCCCAGCATCAGCTCCTTGCGGGGAATCCGTCCCCATCCGGCCTCTAACCGGCGTAGACAAGGAGTTTATTGTATGTTGGGATGCAGGTTGTCTTGCTCTAAGCAATACTGCATCCCATATTAATTTATTTCAGGACAATCACAACATAGAATGTATCATTCACACAGTGTTCTGGGTAGGCCTTGTTACTAACTCCATACGCCACCTAGGAGCAGCACTGTTAATTTGAACGCAACAGCGAATCGTCGAGGACCATCCTCGGCCCGGCTACGAAATTTAACATTTAATTCTCTCAAATTAAATGAAAAATTTCTGCCCTGGCCGAGAATCGAACTCACGACCTTTCGATCATGAGTCGGACGCTAACCCACCGCGCCAATCCCCCCCTTATGTTAGGTTATGCCGGTAATGGATGCATTGACAGAATGAACAGAATTAATGTATAGATAAGCTGCGTTCAACAAGCTTCGTCTGTCGCCAGCGGTAAACTAGTAGCGTGACGTTTCCAATGATACGACAAAATGAAATACAATGAAGTTGGTCCAGCTGAAGTAAATGGGTAAAAAAAAAGGTATTGAATAAAGTGCAAGAAAACGGAAGCAAATAGCAAAACATTTAAAGATTGATGTGTTGAAACGATGACTTCGAAAATTTCAACACTAATAATTGCGGCGTCCGGAAACGTCGAATTGAAGTTTTTAAGCAAATCATAATATTTCGATTTTTTTAAGGGTAGTCACAATTGGCAAACAAATTGAATTGCATATTTCCGAGCACGACATTCTGCAGAATTAGCATTCTAAGAGTACTATGCGAAACGCGGCCATGTCAAACTACAATTTTTGAGCCAATCACTAAACACCATTTGATATTTGAAATGTTTGATTATCATGGATAATATTATGGCAAAATGTGCACTGAATACAATTATCGCGTACTATTTTCAATACCACTGATATTTGATGTTCAATTCCAGAATAAATACTTCAATTCCAGAATGAATACGGGGTTTTATAGTATATATCGTTTCCTACGAGTAACTAGGTATAGGCTGGACAAAGATACTTGATTTCACCATCAACAAGAATTAGAAAATAATGTTTAGTTTTTCTCCGTATTATAATAACAGCAATATAAATTCATTATCCACGATTCCAATCCAACCAGAGAACGGAACGTATAGACATATCGCTTGAAAAGACATATCATAACAAATTTGTATTTCATCACGTGACCACAATGTGAAAGGGTCTGAAATCCCAGGATAAGGAAAATGGACTTCAAAGTCGGGAATAAAGGTCACTTTCGACTTTGCATAAAGCCTATGTGTTCTCAAAGTTGAAATTTCAGGAAAATACGACTTAAAGGTCCCATATATATGGGATAGACGCCATATTATTTGGCTTGAAGCGTTTTCGCCATTGCAAAAATGATCCATAATTTTCTTGAATCGACTACAATGATAGATAGTCAAAAAATTGGTGTATATAATATGTATATATACTTCATCTATGAAATCAGTTTCTGCAGTGTTCGATGAAAAAAGTTGAGGAAGTACATCTAATTTTATGAATTTTTTCCATACAAATTTGTTATTATGAAGGGGCCCACTTGTTTTACATGAATAAAATTCAAAATTATCACAGGAAAGTTTGTATCGCAAATAGAATCCGAACGAGATGTGAATGCGAAACCATCACTTGCATACATCATTCTCTGCTGTACGTTTCTTGACATTTCTTTGTTCATACGCCATGTTCATCTTCAGAAAAACATGTAGATTAAGATACACAATATGCAGTAAACATTTATTATCTTCTAACCTTCTACTGTTTGTTTTAATAAAGTGTTTATAACCTAAAATTTTACCTTCGACTTATTAGGCAAAATGTCTTGATTGCCCAATGTTCGACTTCTGAATTACTTCCATTTTCTTCCCCATATTGGTAAATTTAAGGTAATTATAACGTAAGAATTACGTTCGCCAATTTGGGCGCTGACCTATTTGAAGGTCGAAATGACGTAGATTTTACTTAAAATGTTTGGTGGGACTACTTTTTCTTAGTTTCAAGTATGAGTGTTCATGTGAATCACTGATTTGGAATAAGTTCGGATTTATCAAAAAATGGCTTCGATAAACCCTCCGCAGTCACTTTTTCGCTTAAATAAAACTAAGTTTTTCCACTTCGTGAATGTACCATTTTTTATTCTTCGTCACAATTGTCATTTTTGAACAATAAAAAAGAGTTTTCCGAACTTTTGTTTGAAAATGTATGAGATATCATTCGAAATTCACATCAAAATGGCAAAGCAAAAGACATTCACTACTACTGTTTAATCTTCGGTGGAACAAATTCAACATATAATAATTATTTAAATAAATCTAAGCAAGTATTCTGACTATTCAATATTGATCTCCAAACTTTCTAGAAGGCTGAGTTTACAAGCATTCTTTTTTATATTTAAAATTTCAAACTCGTTAACAAAATCTACCTGCTATTTTCAACCTATGTGGCCCAATAAATAATAAATGGATAGTGATAAACACTTTCACTGGTTGTAGTACAAATTTAGAGCAGATAGGCTTTAGCCAGAAATTGTGGCTGGTACTTTCGACTACTGCCCAAAATTTTTCTTGTAGTTGTTTACCATACATGGCTGCCTCTTTCCAGACACACCACACCACTGTTCTACTGATAGATCCAACCTCAAACACGATAAAGTAACCCGTGGGGGATCACGGTAATTTATCGCAATGAGCGGCCAGCGAAGTTATCAACTGGTTTTTACGCGGCCAACAGGTTTCACTCAATATGTACCACTGTATCCTTTATACAGGGAATCATATTTATCTTTCCGGTTTTTCTAATTCAACATTATAATATGTACGATTTTGAACAAACCCTATATTTTGGGGTGGAAATTGATTTATTCAACTGAGAATGGTTGTACTCCCTGAATAAAAATCTGTATAACTGCCTTCATTCTTCAGTTGAATCCTCCGAGCAATCCGGCGATTAAAACTATAATGGTCGAAAACAACAACTCATGGTCGTCGAGTAATCTAACGGTAACCAAGCAACAGAATTTTGGTAGGTATTTTTTTCTCTCTAACTTATTAATAGTCGAGGGTCGATAATTTTTGAAACCAAAAAAATTATAGTAGAATGAAACTCATTGGAAAAGGAAGAGAATATAACAAAAATGAATGGAAAAATAATTTACGGGCGATCTGAGGTCGGGAAGTGGAAGAGGGTGAGTTTTTAAGGGTAAAAAATGGTTTATCTCGATTTCCGGTTAAACTACAAGTCCTGTGGAAAAAAGTTGGAAAAGTTCAAATGACCAAGTTTTTGGTTTTTTATTTTTACCTTTTACAAAAAAAAAAAAATTTCACGAAATTTGGTGAAAACTTACTTTTTTATGTCCCAAACATACTGTAATTTTTTTAATTTAAAATATTCATTTTTCCACCTTATTTTGACTTAATACCGAAAAAGCACCCTGATTTTCAATCCGAAATTCTACCGACAAAATATCTGGTTTTTAAAAGAAGTCGGGCTTTTTGTTCGTTGAAATCTCTACTTTCTGATAGTGTAAAAAAAAATATACATTACTATGGTAAATGTTCTCAGAAAATGCAAAGAAATAACAGGTAGTAAGGCCCAGACCCTCCTAGCCCCTTCCCCACTTGTCTATGAAATACCTTTTTATGGGCTAAAATTTTCCGTAGGTCACTCAGGTATATAAGTTATTTCAAAATAGCAATAATTTAAAGCATATAATTCAAAGAAGATTGTACAACTTTCTCAAAATATTGTAGATGTCTTATTAAATTTAGATTCGAGTTTTTTTCGTTTCTTTGCATTTTCTGTCATAGTAATGTACTTTTTTTCATACCATCAGAAAGTAGAGATTTCAACGAACAAAAAGCCCACCAATTTTCTTAAAAAAGCTGATATTTTGACGGGAGAATTTTCGATTGAAAATTAGGGTGCTTTTTCGATATTGAGTCAAAATAAGGTGAAAAAATTAATATTTCAAATGAAAAAAATTACAGTGTGTTTGGAACACAAGAAAGGAGGTTTTCAACAAATTTCGTGAGAAAAAAAAATTGTTGTAGAAGATAAAAATAAAAAACCAAAAACTTGGTAATTTGGATTTTTCACATAAATTTTGAGGTTATGTGAAAAAAGTATGGATACAAAAGTTGTAGATCTTTCTATTACCTACAACTTGTTTTTTCAATAAGACTTGTAGTTTTGCCGGAAATCGAGATAAACCATTTTTTACCCTTAAAAACTCGCCCCCTTCCACTTCCCGACCTCAGATCGCCCGTAAATAATTTTCCCCTACATTTTTGTTATATTCTCTTCCTTTTTCAATGGGTTTCATCCTTCTATTATTTTTTTTTAACTTTTTACCATTTTCAAAGGCTTCAGCACTGGTCTATAAGGCTTTTTGTAATTATTTCAGAGTAGAAATATTTTTATTTCTTCGTGGACTACCAACTGTTAGCGGTAGTGCAACAAGTTAGCTAACACCCTACATAAGTTTCAGATTATCCAATAAAAACACCACCCAGTGTATCAGGATATCGAATTCCTTGATTTTAATATCACATGGAACATAATCTCCTTGAGAAACATATCCTTGAAGAGATGTCAGTTCTTTCTACCTGGAAATTGCAATAACCGTCGAATACCTTGAGATATCGATCAATTCCCCATGTTGCGAAGTATTTCATTACTTTTGTTGACATAAACAGAGGCGCAAACAATGATCAGAACAAAGCGGAAAACCACAGCATCAGCAGAAGCGAGGGATTCGATCGAAATACATTGGGCAAATATTTGTTGCGCAATGGAAATGTATTACACTGATTTCATCCAGATCGTTAATCATGAATTCTTCTACTATTTTTGACACTTCGTTCAAATTATCGCGTATGTTAGATCAAATCATTGATTCATATCGCAGAAGATTTTCCCGTTGGATATATGTATACCACGTGATTCCAATAATATTGCATTTATGGGAGAGATTCGAAAAAGAGTGTCAGCTGTTTTTTTTTGGAACGAAGTTCCTTTACGCGGTTTGCGGTAGGTGTTGACTGGTAGAACTCGTCACGTAAGAAAAAAGCGTTATGTCCCCTCCATGCGACATTCTCTCTCTCTCTCTCTGTCTGTCTCTTTCTATTATAATAATGATATAGATATTTATTCAATCATATAAAGACAGATACATAAACAATGAACAATGATAAATAGATATCGGATGCATCGATAAGTGCTTAACACACCTGTTTCGAAATAGACGTCATAAAAAAATCAAATTCGAATATAAGACAATCACCTAATCAAGATAATATTATATGAGCTAACAAGTTGAAATTCACAGTAAAACCAAATATATAAGAACAGTTGATTCAAATCCAAATCAAAGAGTATATATACACACATGGATACATACATATATAGAGCTAGACTAAACAAGATATATTAGAACGTTACCAAAGTTTCCGAGTATAGGGTTTTTAGAATAAAAATCACATCACCATGTCGGCAACTTTTCCCCTAGGTTGGCTGTGAATGAAGATCTTCAACTGTTTCTTGTTATAATTTTTTTGTATATGGAGAGGTATGAAGTTATACATTTTTGGAGCCATATAGTGGTATGACCGCTGACATCTAGATTTTTACATTTGTGGGATTTTGTGATGGTGTTTTTTACGAGTTTGGTCATTATGATTAGGTGGGTTTGAATGAATATGTTTTTCTCGGTGGTATATTATATTGATATTATTATAAAAAAGCTGACGAATATCGAATACATGTGCTTCATGAAATAGTTCTTCAGATGGATATTTATAGTCTTTGGACATAATCAGCTTGAAACGGGGCGATCGGGAAACCTCTCATTGAAAATGCGTTCTGCTGCATGAATATTTTATCCAGTTCCACCAAAAATTAGGATCGCTGCTACTTTATCACCTGAAGCACGTACCATTTCGCTCCTTGAAGCACTTAAACGTTCGGCTCACAACAGTTTAACAAATTATTAAAATGTACAAAAATATTAAATGTACCAAAAGCTGCTGAAACAGTTAAACGTTCGATCACCAATACACACATTATTAAATGTACAAAAACTTGGACAATTACAAAAACGTCGAATTAGGGAGACAAACAAAAACGTCAGCTTATTTGACAACTATCCAGAGGCGGAGCTTGAATTTGGAATTTTAGTATTAACTGATTTATTTCATCACAGCTTTGCGTTTTTCAAAAGCGACTTGCCAAAACTGCCATAAACACAAACAAAATTAGTTTCTTTGATACCTTTCAAAAGAGGTGTCGCTTGCAGTAGGGTTTCATTTAAAATTATTGGTCACAATGGCCTTGTGACGTCATCTTTGACGATTTCGTCATCTATCATCACTAGTAGGTAGGTTAACAACCTTTAATATTCAGTTTCCAAATTTCACTTGTTTATGTATCATCGTTCCAAAAATAAGAGGGGGGGGAGGGGACTTTTGAGAAGCACTGTATACATAGATTCCTAGTGTGACTCTTTGGTATATTGATATTTATATATTAACCAATTCAGTCAATCTTGTAGCTGGTCGGAAACTCGGAACTCTTTAATGATATTTTATTACGAAGGGTCTTTCATAAAACTATAAATTGATCAATTATTTTCGTTTATAATAGTAAGGTTAAAAAATCACACAGACTAAAGTTTTTTAGTCGTGCATTTTCCACCATTCATGGATGTGTGTTATAAGTATTTACTCAGTTTAATAAAACTATAATAATAGCAATTTTTATTCCCTCCATGAACGCCATCTCTTCCCATAGACCCCTTTGCTAATCACACAATCACAATCATTTGTAGAATAAACATTATATTATTTCATGGAAATGGTAAACGGCAGGAGTTTTCTGTTTTATAAACTCCAGATAGAGTTTCAATAACGTCAAATGGAATAGGATATCCCTAATTAGATTTCACGTTTCATTTCATGGGAATTGGTAATTTTCGATGAAGTCTACCTTGATTTATTGATCAGTTTTCATCAGTTACGCGATATTCAGTGGTTATGTGATGGATATTTTGGTGAGTATACTTTGAATTTTATGTGAATATTGTTGAAGAAATTCACAAGACCAAATTTCTTTGAAAATACCCCGACAACGAAGCTGAAGAGGTATTTTATAAAAAAAATTTGCTCGAGTGTTATTTCTGCAACAATATTGGCGGAAAAATATCAGAGTATACTCTTTCCAAAATGTCTATCACGAGTGGTATATGACCAGATTATATATCGAGCTAGCTATTACATACATATACTTGAAAAACTATGTTTTTCTACGTTTCTCGAATTTCTTCTAAGGAAGTTTTTCCGAAACGGTCGGATATAATATTTTAATTTGACAGTGACTTGGACGTCATCTGAAAGTGAACTATTTTGATAGGTCTGGTATATAAACAATAGTAAACGCCTGCTTGTTTTATAGCAAGTAGCGTATATATTCGCGGATATACTAGCAACATGGCGTATATTCCCTGATATTGGGATTTGATTGGTTAGATAAATGCATTTGATTAGCTGAATTCATTTCGAAGTATATAATCAAAAACGAATAACGAAGTGAAACTATAAAACGAAAATAATTACCATGTGATATGATTTTGGTTATATGTGCCATCTGTGAATTCCAACGATGATCATGCAGCAGGAGAATTTGATATTTTTTGCTCTAATATTGATATTATTGTAATATAACATAATATTTATGGTTGGTTTATTACAGCAATAGAATTATTTTGTAACATTTTCAGCTGTGGTATGCACATTTATTATTCATTTGACTGGATTATGGAAGTTACAAGCAAATATATTTATATGCATTGAATGGTGGCCAACTTTTCTACAAAGAAGAAATTATATACGTTTCAGTAATTTTCCCGGGTAGATAACAATCTACTACCTATTGTAAGTGAATGTAAAGTTTGGCAAAAAAAGAGTTTTTTTTATGTTGTAGCACTGATAATCCATCAGTCATTTGCCTTACTGAAAGAAAAAAATCCCAACAGAATGTATATATCGGGTTATGCACGTATTTGAAAGTGCGCATCCTACGTAGCCTCAGCAAAATTATGAATGAATGAATTAGCCATAGAATCTGAATTCGAATGATGTTTCATAAAGTTCGACAAAAACACGTGTTTCATTATAGTATGCAGAAGCCCCAGATCTATCTTAGAACTAATTTTAGAGGACGTCGTTGTTGTTATAGAACTGGTAATGAGTGAGTATATAACAATTATTTTCCACGGAGATTTCAATGTTGATCACCCAGATGATATACAGGGTGTTTCATAATTGAATGCTGATCCTAAAGGGGGATAATCCTTCGATTATTTTAAAAAAATTTTAAGGCCAACCTTAATTTCTGAGATACAGGATGTTGAAATTTAACAGCAAAATCAGTTCTTCCCCAATATTTCTGAAACCCATAAAAATACATTTTTTCCATGATAGGGGATTTCTTAATTTCTATCAGTGGCGTCCCTTTTAACATATAATGATACGCCACTGTCTTTTTTCCAAATAAATATTATTTTTGTAATTGTCGTCCGGCGAACGGTTTTTGAGTTAGAAAATTAAATGCTTTCATTTGCCTGTCCCTATGCGAAATCAACCGTTGAAGTGTTAGACCGGGAGATGGTGACACAAAATATTAGGTCATTTGTACCAGTATGGCGGTTCTTCAGGGGTCTTATTACGGAATGACAAAATAGAAAATGATGGTCATAGCGCTGGTACAGGCGGCCCAATCGCGTGGGCGTTAATCGAACGTGTCGGTTAAATAACGAGTGTCGAACGATTTGTTCCACAAAAATGCTTGTATTTTCCGATAGTCGATAAAAAAAGAAGTAGGCGGTAGCGTAATGCCATACTTCTCCGGTGTGACTTATAGCCCGCCATACCGACGCGAATACATTAATTAAAAAAAAACAATTCAACCATTTGTTCCAGGCTAATTTTTGCACAGCCAATCATCGTCGAGTAGCCATTCACGGAATACACCATGCCATACTTTTCTGAGGGTTCCAAATGGCCGCCATACCGCCGCAAAATAGTAATTTTTTTTTTTCGCAAAACGATTTGTACCAGTATTGCATTTGGATTTTTGGGAAGTATTTGATAAAATGTGACCGTTATTATATTTCCCATACGTCTAGTAGGGGGAAAAAGTGCTGCCATACTTGAAAAACTTATTCATTCGACACGTTTTGAAAACACGACTGTAAAATACATAAAATCATTTTTTACATCATGGAATCATTGTATTCTGTTCGTTTGGATGTAATTCTTCCTAAAAAAAAAATATTCCAGATTATAACCATGGGGCGGACGACTGTCGGACTTAAGCCAAAATGTTAAAAAAAATGTTTGACGATTTGTACCAGAATGGCATTTGGATTTTTGGAAATTATATGATACAATGTGACCATTATTATATTTGCCATACTTTCAGTACAGGAAAAAAGTGGCGCCATACTTGAAAAACTTGTTTTTTCGACACGTTTTCAAGGTACATAAAATCATTTGTTACAGTATGGCACCATCGTATTCGGTTCGTTTGGATAAAATTCAACCTAAAAAAAATTATCCCATACTGTAACTATGGGGCGGAAGTCTGTTAAACTCGAGCGAGATGTAAAAAAAAATTGGAATAAATTGTAACAGTATGGCATTTCAAATTTTCCAAACTTGAAAAAAAAATGCTTTGGGAAAATAACACTGTACTTATCCGAAGTGGTAGACTCGAAAAAATAGTTTTCTGATTTTTTTTTTGTGTTTAAAAATAAGCCTATACCGTGACCAGGGGCTGGAGCTGCCACACTCGCTCTGATATGTCGACAACCAATACAATCTTGAAACCATTTATTATGTCTTACGAACACGATGAGCCAAGACCTCTTCAATTCGAGAAATCTTTCGAGCGCCGGTAGCCGTACAATATTATACGACATAACATCTGGTTATAAGACAAGATTGCCGCCACCTAGGTGTTTGAAATTTTGTATTTATATTCGTTAAACCTCAAACTTACAGGAGAAATTAGTGCCATACTGGTACAAATCGTTCGAATTACGAATAAAATCTTAGAATTTTGAAAAAATATTGTACATATTCGCCACCTCTTACAGGTATGGCATGATCAGACTTCTATTTATGATCATACAGAGAACTGTTTAAAAAAGTTTTAGGCTGGTACAAATCGTTTAGCAAAAAAAAATAATTTACTCCCTTGCATTGGTCTGGCGGCCATTGGGAACCGTCGGAAAAGTATGGCAAGGTGATTTCCGTGAATGGTTACTCGACGATGATTAGCTGCGCAAAAATTAGCCTGGTTCAAAAATTGTTTTTTTTTTTAATTAATGTATTCGCGTCGGTATGGCGGGCTGTAAGTCACACCGGAGAAGTATGGCATTACGATACCGCCTACTTTTTTTTTATCGACCATCGGAAAATACAAGCATTTTTGTGGAACAAATCGTTCGACACTCGTTATTTATCCGACACGTTCGATTAACGCCCACGCGATTGGGCCGCCGGTACCAGCGCTATGACCATCATTTTCTTTTTTGTCATTCCGTAATTAGACCCCTGAAGAACCGCCATACTAGTACAAATGACCTAATATTTTGTGTCACCATCTCCTGGTCTATGTAGTAGGATCATTTTGTGGGCTAGAAACATCTAGTATGCTAGGAACACATTTCGTTGTTTTCAACATAAACAATTTTGACACTTCTCTAGCTAGATACGTGATATTATTTACGTTATAAAAACTTGTTCAATAAAAAAAAACCTGGTAAATTTTACTAATACCGAATTAGCAGACATGCATTACTTCTATGAGCTTGCTGACGGGAACGCATATGAAGCCATGCGACTGTATTAAAATCGCTTCCCAACATAATCGTTCCTGATGCTCGAACGATTTCAAGCACCCACAGAAGGTAATGTGAAACAGGAAGTTTTAAGCCAAATCATCACTTGAAAAGAAAACATCGGATTGCAAGAACTCCAGCAATTGAGGTAGCTGTTTTAAATTCAGTTGACGAAAATCCTGAAATAAATAGGAGGCAAGTTGCCAATAACTTGAATATCGCCCATATTCTAGTACGGAGGATCCTTCATGATTATTTATTATATCCCTATCACATTCAACGGGTTCAGGCTCTACTTCCTCGAGTTTTTCCATTACGAGTGAATTTCTGCCAATGGTTTCTCCAAAAAGTTTATTTCCTTTATTTGACAGGGAAATTTCATTCACGGACGAAGCTAGTTTTACTAAAAACAGAATCAGAAATTTTCATAATTATCATTTTTGGGCCGAGGAGAATCCGCATGCAATCGTGGAATCCCATCACCAGGAACAATTCTCATTAAATGTCTGGGCTGGAATTATTGGAGATTACCTAATTGGACCTTTTTATTAACCACGCAAATTAATTGGACATAATTATCGACGATTTCTTCAAGATAATTTGCCAATTCTGTTGGAAGATGATCCTATTTTAATGCGAAATCGCATGTGATCTATGCACAATGGTGCACCTGCTGATTTCAGTGATCTGGCACGCGAATATTTAAACCAAAACTTCCATAATCGCTGGATAGGTCGTGGGGGAACAGAGTCATGGCCAGACTTGAACAGTCTTGATTATTTTCTTTGGGGACATCTTGAGTCTTTGGTGTACAGTCAACCAATTCTTACTGAGGAAGAATTGCGAAACCGCGTAATAGTTTCCTGTGAAGCAATGAGGAATACTCAAGGAATTTTTCAAAGAGTACGCGAGTCAACGACAAGGAGGTATTTTTTGTTCATAATAGTTATGTTTTTAAAAATAAAAATGTATTTCCATTACAAAAATTAAATAATAGTTACCATGAAATCATAAAAATTTTGGCTAGATCCTTTGGTTACCACAATTGTGAAATTAAGACTAAGAGAAAAATCGAATAGGGACAAGCAAATGAATGTATTTTATTTTCTAAATCGAAAACCGTCCACCGGACGAAAAAAAGGCAGGAGTTCATTTTTATGAGAAGATAGAAGACAATTACAGAAATAATATTTTTTTGGAAAAAAGGTCAGTGGCGCATCATTATTTTGATCATAAATATGACAGGGCATGTTAACAGGGACCCCACTGATGAAAATTAAGAAATCCTTTATCATGGAAAATTCATATTTTTATGCGTACTTTGCATGTACCAAAATTTAAAAAAAAGCCAGAGCGATTTCAGAGATATTGGGGAAGAACTAATTTTTTGTTAAATTTGAACATCCTGTATCTCAGAAATAAAGCAGTTGCGGACCTATGTTCATATAAAGAATTTTTCTTAAAATCATTCAAGGATTATCGCCCTTCAGGATCAGCATTCAATTATGAAACACCCTGTATATGATAAAAAAGAATCTCTATTATTTGTAAGCGCAAAACGTGAGAACGGCTAGACCGATTTGGCTATTGTTTTTTAAATATTCGTAATAGCCCGAGGATGGTGGATACGGAAAAAACTTTATGACAGTTGCCCGGAAATTGGAAAATTCGGGTATATAAGAAATTTGGCGAAGAACAAGACTATCGAGTCATTTAACACCAAACGAGAAAATGGCTCAGCGGTTACACTGTCGCCTACCAAGCAGAAGGTCACAGGAACGAATTCCGGTCAGGGTAACAGGGGGAGGGGGATGGGATCATTTCAATCGGTGTTTTTGTCTTGCGTTTCATGAATGCAAAAAAACAAGCAGAATAAAACACAATACCGGAAGTAAAATACACATTTCAAATGAACTCAACCAAGATATTGCCAAGTTTGAAAATCTCAACTAGTTTCGGAAAAATTTGAACTATAGAAAATTCAAAAAATAAATTGATCAGGAGATATGTAATAAAAAAATAAATTATTCTTGAAAAATCGGCAATATCAATAACAAACCTAAAACAGGAAATTGTGAGCAAACATATAATAGAAATAATAAATACCCTATCAATTTCGTTCAGAATGACATAAACAATTTTAAACTCACAACGCCATATTGAATCTAAATCATATATCAAATATTCCGGAATAATAATAAATAGCAGAACGAAATCAATGTTTTACAATGAGGGCATAATAATAAAAATCAGATCATTCATACCCTTGTTCAAGTTCCTGAAATTCATCAATGTCATATCATCTACAGTGCTTTAGTTGGGACCCATACCAAATTTGGAATTCTGTCTTAGGGGGAAGTGACCAACAACTACCTGAAAAAAAAACGATAAATAGAGCACAAATATGATACTAGACATAAAGCAAGAACAGCATATGAACAGACATTCGATAAAACCTTGATACAAAGATGTTTCGAATACCTTAGCCCTTGTTTACCGAAATTACCTCAGAAATATTTTATCTACATACTCTTGGATTTTCAAAAAATGAATATGGCTCCAAGCGGAACCTGGGATCGGAATTTATAAAATGAAGGTAGAACAATTACCAATTAGCTGACGGAACAAAGCATCAAAATCCAGATTGTGAATTGAGAAAAATCATTAACTTACTTCACGTTATAATGAATATGTTTCGTGAATATCATACAAATTATGGCTTTGTTTGTCTTAACCATGCACAGGGATTTATATTTGGAATACTTATACAGTGTGTCCCAGCTAAAACTTGTCACCCCCCAAATCTCCGAACTCGTGAAAAAAATTGAAAATCGCTCAGACCCGTCGATTTTTATTTCAAGGGGGAACACTTTCACCAAATACATCATCATTGTGTTGTCAACCCCCTCAGCCCCAGCACCCCCTACTTCAGAATTTTCAATGGGACTACTATACTTGTGATACATCATTTTGAAGGGAATTCAATCCCAAATACATCGGTGTACTGAAATTGAGGATCGATCAAGTGTTGTTGAAGTTTTAATGAAAACTAAGTTTTATCAAGATATTTTTTATGTTTCTTCACCTAAAATGTTATCATCGTAGGAAAGGTTCAAAATGTGAACCATTCAGTTCCATACAGAAGTATAAGCGATTTTCGAAATGTCTTCGCACATTGCTCAACATTTCTGGAGTCACTGCACGACACTCCACAACAATTCTCCTGCGTAGATCATCAAGAGAAGTTGGCTGTGTAATATAAACTTTGGATTTCAAATGACCCCATAAAAAGAAGTCTAATGGTGATAAATCAGGAGATCTAGCCGGCCATTCTATTGGTCCTCGCCTTCCAATCCATCTCCCTGTGAAATTGTCATCTAAAAATTGACGTACAGGTGCAACAAAATGTGGAGGAGCTCCATCTTGTTGAAAGGTGAGCTGACCTACAAGTAGCCTATCATCGTCTTCAAGTAACTGAGTGATTATGAGGTTAACAGTTGTATCAAGATGTTCAAGATACGTTTGTCCGTTGAGGTTGCCATCAATAAAATATGGACCTACAATATGGTCTCCCAGAATACCAGCCCAAACATTCGATTTTTGGGGAGTTTGTGAATGAGTTTCCCTGTACCAATGGGGATTTACGTCACTCCAGTATCTGCAGTTGTGCCTGTTCACATGTCCATTTAAATAAAAAGAAGATTCGTCAGACAAGCACACATTGTAGAGGTAATTATTATCACCAATCAATAATTGACTCATGATTTCACAAAACTCTGTACGTCTGTCAGGATCATTTTCATTTAATTCTTGTACATTCTGCATTTTATAAGGATGGAATTTTGCTTCTTTCAGAATTCGATGTACGCTGCTTTTCGAAACTCCAGAAATAGCCTCAAGTTGTCTTAAAGATTGAATGTTGTCCATCACTGAATGTCCTACAACTGCAACAGCGACCCCTTCATCTCTCATAGGCTTCTCTCATGTTTTTATTCAGCACTGATCCCGACTCCATGAACTTACTCATCAATTGAAGCAGGTACATGATGTGGTTTTTTCTGGATGAATTTCATTGAAAATTCGAGCCGTAGCTCTAGCACATCGTCCATTTTCAAAATACGCAGCTACAATGGATATTCTCTCTTGTATAGTATAAATTTTCGAAAGTATTCAAATTGTTGAATGAAGTGACTCGAATACATCAATATACCAAGGCGTAAACAAAGATATGCGTGTAGAAAAACACATGGCGACAAGTTTTTTTTCATAAAAACGTCTGTTTCACCTTCTAAACTATTATTTCTGACAGCATATTATTTTTCAATACAGTGGCGTACCCACAGTGAACATTTCTTACGATGATAACATTTTAGGTGATGAAAAATAAAAATGTCTTGATAAAACTCAGTTTTCATTAAAACTTCAACAACACTTGATCGATCCTCAATTTCAGTACACTGATGTATTTGGGATTGAATTCCCTTCAAAATGATGTATCACAAGTATAGTAGTCCCATTGAAAATTCTGAAGTAGGGGGTGCTGGGGCTGAGGGGGTTGACTACACAATGATGATGTATTTGGTGAAAGTGTTCCCCCTTGAAATAAAAACCGACGGGTCTGAGCGACTTTCAGTGTCACGAGTTCGGAGATTAGGGGGGTGACAAGTTTTAGCTGGTACACACGGTATATTTACCATTTCAGTATTTCATTCCGAAGTAATATATAATTAGGTATATGAATTTGGCTATAGAACCGGATGAATAATAGATAATAATAACTGGGAATCGTTCTGAAGATATTATTGAATAGTTTTCATCAACAATTCTGCCTAGTTTCTCTGGAGTATGGATTGACACGAACAGGCGCAAACAATCAGAACAAAACTGCAAACCACAGCCGCCGCAATAACGGGGTTTTAAAATTCATTGAACAAATATTGGTTTTGTGATAGCAACAAATTCAATTTAATATCCAGAGCACTTGGTCACGATTTTTTGGCGGCTTTGCTTTTATGAAATAATTGCGGTTGTTTTGTGAATTTGTTAATCAGGTCCGCATTTTCACAAACCACGGCTAGAAATGATTGAACGTCGGATCACGTATACCCCAGTACAATAGTTTTTTTTCGGACTCGAAAAAATCTATGAATGAGGAAATAACTCGCACAACAGAGAACGCGTTAAAAATGTCAACAAATAGAGAGAAATATTAGACCGTGGGATAGAGACAGATTTTACTCAGTATGCCTTTCACAGAACAATATTGTCCGTATATCCTCATGATAATAATGCATGAATCAAAGAGTAGTCCTGGGGTTCTTCATATAAAAAAATGATTCGTCATTTGTTCGAAAATTATGTGTTTCGGTACGATTTTAATCAGGCTGCCATGAAATTCAAAATAAAAATTCCTCGGAAGGGCTGATATGTTCACGTAAACTTGTAATTGAATAAGGAAATTTTCCGCGTTTTTAAACAGACTGCCACTGATAAGTATACAAGTTCTTGTTATAAATCTGCTTAAAAAAAGATGGCATACCGATTGCGTATGCGCCCACATTACAAAATTTTTGAACAGTTATGGAATAACATTCCGAGATTTCAATCAGTATGACATTCTATTTTCATACAGTTTATGGTAACGTATGATGAATATGAAATTGGCATATCGTTTGAGAGAGTAAAACTACTGGCATACGCAAAAAACATTGCAAAATATTAACAAAAGTTTCTGCGTTTTTAAGCAGTATGCCCATCCGGTTTTATTATAATCATGGTATTTGTAGGTGGAATAACAAATAGCATATCAATAATTAAAGTCCAAGGTTGTTGAAAATATTAAATAAATTAATTAATAAAATGCCTTTTTAAAAACAAGCTTTCATTCACATGGGCTAAAAGTGATGAATAACTGCTTTGGATATGTGACGTGAGCTACAGATTCAAAAGCTTGTCGCTATTGTATTCGAACTGAAAACTTTGCGCGACAAGCTCTTGAATCTGTAACTCACGAAATAACCTACATCAAACACCCAAAGCAATTATTCTTTACTTTCTAGCACATTTGAATACAAGCTTGTCTTCAAAAAGGTTTTTCATTAATTATTTTATTATGTGCTTTATCATGAGGCTTTGAGCTATCTAGTTGTGAGCTATCTAGTTCTTTAATAAGGAGACCATCTGAAGATCATCTCGTCCGCCCTCCTGAAGCTGCCATCTTCAATTTATAAATTTCGACAAAAAATTTATGATATTCAACTAAATTCGTAAACTCTGGCATACCAATTTTGAATAGAAACGGTCCATAATTACAAAACTTGGGGCCGCCATCTTGAATTTATGAATTTTGAAAAAAACAATCCGACCCCGAAAACCCTAACATACCAATTTTGAATAGATTCGGACCATAATCACAGAGATCGTCCGCCATCTTGGAGCCGTCATTTTGGTTTTAGGAATTTTGTCGAAAAGTTAATGATCCCGACCCCAAAAACTCCCACATACCAATTGTGAATCGAATGGGACCATAATTACAAAACTCTTTCACCATATTGGGGCCGCCGTCTTGAATTTATTAATTTTGACTAAAAAATTCACAATCTCCGACCCTGAAAACTCCCCCACCCATACCAATTTTGAATCAAATCGGATCATAAACATAAATCTCGTCCGCCATATTGGAGCTGCCTTTCTGTTTTTTTTTCTCTAACAAATTTCATGGGGCAATGTCACCGGAATTAGGAACAAATGCCAAATTTCAAGGTAATCGATTAACTGGAAGTGGTACAAAATTCACTTGCAAAATTTGTTCTGAACTTGCATAGATACATACATATAAGTATGAATTTAAATGAAAGCTTGTAATAAAGTAGTTCATAAAAAAACTATCTGAAGGCAAGCTTTCATTCAAATGCACTAAAAAGTGAAAAATAATTGCTTTGGATGTGTGACGTAGGTTATTCCGTGAGGTGCAGATTCAAAAGCTTGTCGCGCAAAGTTTTCAGCTTTTGAATCTATAACTTACGGAATGACTCACGTCACACATCCAAAGCAATTATTTTAAATTTTTTGGTGTTTTTCAATGAAAGCTTGTCTTTAAAAAGTTTTTTATTAATTATTTTATTTTGTGCTTTATAGTACTTAAGTACGCCTTAATATATGCATGTTTGTTGAAACATCGAATGAGGAGACCATCTAAAGATCAACTCATCCGCCATCTTGCATCTTCAATTAATGAATTTTAACTGAAAATCAATAATCTTCAACTAAATTCATAATCTGCGACCCCAAAAACCCCGACATTTTGAATCGAATCGGGCCATAATTACAAAACTCGTCCGCGATCTAAATTTGTCAATTTTGATAATAAAACTCATAATCTCCGACCCCGAAAACCCCCACATACCAATTTTGGATAGAATTTTCTCTAACAAAATTTTATAATGCTTTGTCAGAAGAATTATGAACACCTGCCAAATTTCAGCTCAATCGGATGTCGGCCAGTGCTCCAAATATGGATTAAAATTTTGAACTGGAAAGAATGACAGAACGAATGACATACGAACGAAGCAAGTTGAATAAAAGCTTGTAAAATGCAAATATAGATGAAACCGGTGTAAGATAAACGTAACATTTTTTGTGTTTTTAAACAGTGTGCCCTTCGGTTTTTATGATTATCATGGTAAGGTACGAAGGTGGAATAACAAAGGGCATATCGATTGATGATGAAAAATAGAGAGAAAAAACTCTTTAACAAATAATAAAACCGACGAAATACGGAACTGAAAAGTAAAAAATAAAATAAACCCTCTCAGTCTCAATAACTAAGCTCCTGAACCAATGTAAGTAACTAATTTTGAGTCGACGCCAAACAAACAAGCAAATGAATTAGGTAAGGCGTAAAATGGTGGCATCGAATTGCGCGGTGACATTCTGATAATTTTTTTGGAGTAATTTAATGATCTTCGTTGATTGTTCGTTTGGCGCCGACTCAAAATTGGTTACTTACATTAGTTTAGGAGCTTAGTTATTGATACTAAGAAGGTTTATTTTATTTTTTACTTTTCAGCCGGGTATAGTGGGTCGATTCACACAAAATTTCTAAAATAACTAAAAACATATCTAGATTCAAGCAGACGTTGGTTTCAATATTAGGTTATTGTATCAAAAATTGAATACGAAGATTGATCCACTCTACCTTGCCCTATTAGTCATTTCAGAAAATTTATCGAAATTAATAATAATTTTTAGGAATTATTACCTTTGCAGGCGATTTCTGAACATAATCGAAAATGTTACGTGAATATGAATAAAACATCATCGTCATTAAAATAATACTGTTTTTCTATAATTTTTGAAAAAGTGCCAGATTCTTTTTACTGTTTTGAGTTAAAAAATGACCAATTTTTTCACTTTCACGTTTTTCCCACTTTTTTTTGCAAAACAAAATCTATAAATGAAAAAATCTGTCACTTTTACACGCAAAACAGTGGAAAAATCTAGCACCTTTTCAAAAATTATAGAAAAAGTATTATTTCCATGACGACGATGTGCCGCCATTATTCTTTCAACGACAGTATTATTCATATACATGAAACATTTCAGATTATGTTCAGAATGCGTTTGCTAGTGAGGATGCAGCCTGCCAGCTGCAGATTCACTTAGACAGGAAAATCGTCCCGTATATGGAGAAACATTAAATACAAAAAATTATAGTTTAAAAAAAATAAAAAACACGCTTTTATAGAAAACCAAACTAAAAAAATAGAAAATAAAAAAAAATGTATTTTATTTAAAAAAAAGCGTGGGGTGCATGGTATCGCCTCGGTGTGTAATGTACTATATGATTATTGATACCATGCACCCCACACTTTTTTTAAAATAAAATAAATTTTTTTCCTATTTTCTATTTTTTTAGTCTGGTTTTCTATAGAAGCGTGTTTTTTAGTTATTTTAAACTATTATTTATTTCCTACTTTTTAATGTGGTTTATTTATAAAAGCGTGTTTTTCAGTTTTTTTTAAACTATTATTTTTATTATTTTTTTGCAAATTAAAAGATGGAACGATCTTATCAAATTAGATAATCATAATCTCCGACCCCAAAAACCCCCACATGCCAATTTTGAATAGAATCAGACCATAATCACAAAACTCGGCCGCCATTTTGAAGCCGCCATCTTGAATTTTTCAATTTTCACAAAAGAATCATAATATTCGACCCCAAAAACCCCCACATACCAATTTTGAATAGAATCAGACCATAATCACAAAACTCGGCCGCCATTTTAAAGCCGCCATCTTGGATTTTTCAATTTTTACAAAAAAATCATAATATTCGACCCCAAAAACCCCCACATACCAATTTTGAATAGAATCAGACCATAATCACAAAACTCGGCCGGCATCTTGAATTTTCCAATTTTTACAAAAGAATCATAATATTCGACTCCAAAAACCCCCACATACCAATTTTGAATAGAATCAGACCATAATCACAAAACTCGGCCGCCATTTTAAAGCCGCCATCTTGAATTATCCAATTTTACAAAAGAATCATGATATTCGACCCCAAAAACCCCCACATACCAATTTTGAATAGAATCAGACCATAATCACAAAACTCGGCCGCCATTTTGGAAGCCGCCATCTTGAATTTTCCATTTTTCACCAAAGAATCATAATATTTGACCACAAAAACCCTCGGATACCAATTTTTAAGCGAATCGGACCATAATTACAAAACTCGTACGCCATATTGGAGCCGCCATCTTGAATTCTCTTCACACAAAATTTTTTTAATGCATTGTCACCGGAATTATGTACACCTGCCATATTTCAAATCATTCGGACGTGTGGAAGTGCGTCAAAATCGCGCTCAAAGGAGTCGGTTACAAACAAACAAACAAACATACAAGTGAAGCTAATATAAAGCGTGTAATAATCCCGGACAAAACCAAAGTTATTAATTCCACAAGAAAATTCATAAACACCAAAATATTTAACAAAATCAAAATTAAAAATAATACTACAGAAGAATCGAGCCCCGTGAGTTACCTGGGAGTGCAACTGGACAAGCGTTTAACATTACATAAACACGTCAACCGGGCCATACAGAGAACCTCAGCGGCAGTAAAAAGTAATTACCCTCTAATAGCGAGAAACTCGAAAATGTCAACTAGCAATAAACTGTTAATTTACAAAACCATAATAAGGCCAGTAATGTTATACGCTTGCCCGGTGTTCTGCAACCCTGTTGAAATTGAACAGGATGCAGAGCAAGGTACTCCGTATAGTCACCAACAGCAATAGATATATTCGGCTGAATGAGCTTCGTGAGCTGGCAGGCGTGCCTTCTATACAAAACTATATTAAACAAATATCTTATAAATTTTATAAATATTTTATCCCTAAAAGTCCATTGACACGAGACATTACCGGCATTGGAGCTCACCACAACCAGCCCCGCAAGTACGGAGGGCTGATTTACCAAAACACAGCTCCATTTGTCTGAGCGTACAGTTGCACATGATGGGTGCCATCACTTAATTACATCGGCCGCAGGCCAAAGCAAATTTTTCTCTACCTGTTTTTTTGCCTACCCACTTTTTGCGGAAAACATACTGAATAGTAACACTCCAAACTTTATTTCCTCAATTATCTACCTCAATACCTCCACTTCAGTTCCCGTATAAGCGTTCAACGCAGGAAATAGGAACATAGCTTAGATTTCAGAAAGCATTTCACTTAGATATAGGGCAAAGTCGCTAAGACCAGCGCGACGTCCCCCTGTTCTGGGGCGTACAATACGTTTGGAGGTTGGTGTAACCGTCTCACTTGCAGAACAAGAAAGATAAATTGCACCCACAAATTATCCCCGACCCCATTTCCATATCACAAATCCCTGCCGCCCACTAGACCTTCTAGGACGACAAATTTGTGATATAAAGAAATGTACATATGTAAATGAAATGTAGATGTCCCGTACTAGTAACAGTTTAATAAATTATTTGAAGAAGAAGAAGAAGAAGAGTATTATCGATATCTGAGCCAAGCCTCGAACAACTGCAGTGTAGTAGCATATTCGCAGCTGCAGGCGTCCTATCAATGAGCAAGAGATATGACAATATATATGCCATCCTTCGGAGGGGACGTCAAGATGGCGGTCCCGAGTTCACAGATATTGAGATCGTTAAAGAACCCTACCTCTGAAACAGCAGAGGATTCGGCAAAATATCCGATTGGGGAGAGTGTGCTCACCAGCGCGCGGAATCGGTGTTCAGTCATGGTCGCAGAAATAGGCCAACGTTAAATAAAGAAGGAACAAAGCGGCGACTTATGAGCAAAATTTTCCATTTTTCGTGAATTTGATTAAAAATGGTTACACTATCTGTATATGAACCTAGTGGAAAACAGTTATCAAACAACAATAGCGAAAAAACTAATTATTTCGCGACTAATTGGTGGCAAATTTATTTTTTCCACAACTAATTAGCGGAAAACTATCGGCAAATTATCACCCCTGATAGTTTGCTTTCCGCGGATTCTATCAAAAGTTGTTTCGCTAAGTTCAGGTGAACTTAGCGAAACATCAATTTTGTTCTTGTATATCAATAGCGACAAATTCAATTTTTCCACAACTAATTAGCGACAAACTAGCGGCAAATTATTACCCCTGATAAATTGCTTACCGTGGATTCTATCAAATGTTGTTTCGGAAAGTTCATATGAACTTAGCGAAACATCTTTTTTTTTTGTTCAAAATGAATGGCGACAAATTTAATTTTTCCACAACTAATTAGCGGCAAATTAGCGGCAAATTTCGCCAAGTTCTTATACATGACTTGCACATAAAATAAAATATTTATGATACGTGGCTTTTGTTTCCTTGCCGTTGAGGATTTATCTTTCACTTTTCCGATGGTATATCTATTTACAAATTATTACTATGACACGGACATTTCCTTGAATTAACAAAATGACGGCCTTTTTTCAATAGTAGTTGAAAAAAATATAAGAATGATTATTTGCGTTCATCGAGAGGTTTTGCAAATCTAAAATCACTGATAAAATCTAATTTTTGGGTAAATGCTGGATATCCAAATTGTTTGCGATTTCCAAGTGTGCAAAAATGACGTTAATTATTGTCATTATGAATTCAATGCTGCCTTGCAAATCTGAAATAGTAATATAGAATTCGATGCATTTGCTACCCACATCCAGAATATTTGGATTTTTTTTGGCAGAGTTGCAGATTGAATAATTTATTTCCAGACATTTATTCATATTCATAGCACTTGCATGTCAACCAAGATTTTGCAATTTCATACATACATATATATATATATATATATATATATATATATATATATATATATATATATATATATTATATACATACCGGGTGACACAGGATATCGGGTCTCCCCTGTAACTTCTGCATTCGTAAACGGATTTTTCTGAAATATCGTACAGTTATGTAAGCAACCATTTCAAATTTGATCACATTACAATCAAATATAGCGGACTTCCGGTTTATCTGGAAATGCCAGCAACTTTGTTTTTTCAAATGGAACACCCTGTATATTTTTACATATTCAAATGTAAGTTTTTTGAAACAATTGAAATTAAAATTGTTTCTTTATTTTACCTCGTGGATAAATGGGATTTGTTCAAGGCTATTCACAATGAGTCGCACACAACAGAGAAACTTGATTTTTTCTGGAAAATAATGTTTTGTGTCATTCACTGGTTAATCAAATCAGTCACATCACATTTTGATCAAAAATTATTGTTTTTCAAATGGAATCCCTATGGGCTACCTACCTGTGTCTCTACCTTAAGGAAAAAAATTACATATCATTCTTGAATGTCGGTGCAGTAACAGATTTCTATACATTTAAAAATCTACAACTATTTCACGAGTTTCCTTGCCGTTCAAATAATTTTTCAACTAAGCCGTAAGCCGTGGAAAATAACATTTGAATAAAATGTTCATTTTTCTTTCCTAGACTTTGGTGGGATATTTTCTCCTGGAACTACATTTTTCTCTGACACCACTAGGATAAGATACCCCTTTCATTATTTGTTCAATTTGGATGAAGAACATTTTTATTTGAACGTTTACATCTTATGCTCATTGAGAAAGTGGTATTCATTTTGTTATTGTTTCGATGATTTATTAATGTCCAATTAAATATTCGAAATTTTGCCCATTTACTCTAACACACAACCTGGTCCCTTCCACTGTACATCTCATGCCAGAAGTGAGTTCATCCACACCGATTCTTTGTACTGCTCCCTGAATTATCTCTTTCAAATCCTCCAGCGTTGCAGGCTGACGAGCATAAACTTGGTCTTTAATATGACCCCATAAATAAAAATTGAGAGGAGATAGGTCGGGAGATCATGGAGATGAAAAATGACAGCAAAACGCAATTAGTTGACGAAAGTCAGAAATGTTGTTTTTTACAGCTTACTAAGTTGAAAAATTATTCGAACTGCAAGGAAACTTATGAACTTATGTAGATTTTCGAATGTATACAATTTGTTACTGCACCGAAATACAAAAATGATATGTAATTTTTTTCCTGAATGTATGTTCTAGAAAAACATGTAAGTGGATCATTTGAAAAAAAAAAAATTTCAGAAAAATCCGTTCACGAATGCAGAAGTTACAGGGGTGCCCGATATCCTATGTCACCCGGTATATATATATATATATATATATATATATCAGTAGTTTATTTCTTGAACCATCCACTCTATACTTAAGAGGGGGGAGGGTTGCTTCTTGGGTTATGGTTCTTCAGACAGAAGAAGAGCTTGATGAAATCTCTATCCAAAACATCACATAAATACATCAGCCAGAAGAACAGAATAATTTTCCTCCTCCGTTGCAGAGTCCAACACATCTACCCAACCTTTCTAAACCTCAACATCAACCATATATTACCCATAGATGTAAGCCTACAACGCAAGTTCCAACAGAAATCTGATGAGGACCGGGGGCCTCCAGGCGAAACGTTATAATGAAAAGTTCATACAATAAACTATAAATAAGTCTTTATAAATTGTCTGAAGAACCATAACCCAAGAAACAACCCTCCCCCATATATATATATATATATATATATATATATATATATATATATATATATATATATATATATATATATATATGTATATATATATATATATATATATATATATATATATATATATATATATATATATATATATATATATATATATGTATATATATATATATATATATCTATATATATTTTTTATGTTCTGGTTCCCACGAAAGGGATATCCTGTAATGTTCAAAGAACATCGTGGGAACCAAGGGAAAGAAGGTAGGAGTTGGTGTTCTTCTTAAATTTCTGAAGGTTGTATGCCTCGGGGAACACCTCCCTAGGCAATGAGTTCCAAAGCCTCGCTGTTCGTTGGATGAACGAGTCTTTGGAAAGTGATGTTCTGCAGGTCTCCAAAGTGACACACGAAGGGTGTGATGACTGAACTTGACGGGTTAATCTCGAAGAGACTGCCAAAGCAGGAACGATTGTTGATATTTCAGAAGAGCATCGCCCCTGAAAATATCTATAAAATAGAGACAAATCGCCAACTTTTCTACGGTGTTCCAGACAAGTGAGCGAGTTTGTAAGCGAGGCATCACCGACGAGACGAATTGCCCTTTTGGACAGAATCCAATAGCCTCAGGATATGTTTAGGTGCCGCACTCCAAATATGGGAACAGTATTCCAGGACAGGTCGGATCTGTGCCTTATAGATCATAAGCAGCTGACTGGGGGTGAAATAGCTCTTGGCACGAAACAAAAAACCAAGTTTTGGGATGCACTTCTGGCAATGGACCTCACGTGATTTTCCCAGGAAAGGTTATTGCTGATAGTAATACCAAGCATCGATATGGATGACTTCAGTGGTATGGTTACTCCTGACAAAGTTATGTTAGGCACAGTGAGATCGGCTTTTCTAGAGAAAAGACATGCTTGTGTTTTGTTTGCATTGAATTCTACCAAGTTATTAGATCCCCATTCGAGAATTGTTGCTAAGTCCATATTTATATTATTAACATTTCTTCCTCGTTCATTTCTGGTTTCACGGGCTGATAAAGGGGCCCTGGAAGAGAAAGCGGTATGGAGGGTACTATCATCGGCAAAGCTGTGTACTGGACATAAAGTTGCTTTCAACAGGTCGTTGATGTGAAGTAGAAATAGTGTTGGTGCGAGAATAGATCCTTGCGGAACACCAGCATTTATGAGTAGAGTGTCAGATGAAACTCCATCGACCACTACATAGAGAGACCTGTTTGAGAGAAAACTAGCAAGCAGACAACACAGCTGAGGGAACAAGCCATAAGACGGAAGCTTGGCGAGGAGTCCCTGGTGCCAAACTCGATCGAACGCCTTGGAGATATCTAATGCCACAGCTAGAGTTTCTCCATACTTTTCAATAGATAGCTGCCATATATGTGAGACGTAAGCGAGCAGGTCACCAGTTGATCTCTGATGGCGGAAGCCATATTGCCTATCGTTGACAATTCCTGAGTCTTCCAGATATTTCATGAGCTCGATGTTGATGGCTTTTTCCATGACCTTTGAAATAATAGATAGCAGTGCGATAGGTCTGTAGTTTCTAGGTAGGGCCTTTTTGCCTTTTTTAGGGACTGGCTGTACTCTTGCAATTTTCCAATTGGACGGAAATACCCCCAAATTGTAAGAGTGGTTGAACAACTTGCAAAGAACAGGTGTTAGTTCGGGGGCACATTTCTTGAGAACAATCGGCGGAATTCCGTCAGATCCACAGGCTTTGTTGGTGTTGAGACCCAGCAAAATCTTTCTGATAGTACGTTGGCGAAGGGTGATCTCGGCATGTGACTGTCAATAGGTGTAATGTTCGGGGGTTGTTTTCCCGATGAATCCAGAGTGGAATTTCCAGCAAATAGGTGCGCAAAGATATTGGCTTTTTCCTGGGCAGTCGTTGCTAGTGTTCCATCTTCTTTGGTTAGGGGAGGAAATGAGCTGAAAGTGAAGTTTCTTCCCACAGCTTTGGCGAAAGACCAAAATGAACGGGATCCGTTAGGACATTCAACAAGTTTTGATCTTATTTTGGCATTGTGGGCGTCTTTTGAGCATTCTATTGTCTCTTTGCATATGCCTCTAGCCTCGACATATGCTGCTCTGGTCTCAGGGCCTGGATTTTTTAGCCATCGATGGTATGCTGCCTGTTTGGAAGCCACAGCTCTAGAGCAGTTTCTGTTAAACCAGGTCTTATCGGATGATGTTCTTCTTTCGGTATTCGGTATGTAAGTTTGCATCCCCAACATGATGATTTCAGAGATTGTCTCAGCACATCGTGTTGGATCTACTGAAGAGAAACAAACTCTTTTCCATGGAAACGCTGAGAAAAACATACGAAGACCTTCCCAGTCGGCCGAATTGTAATGCCACATGAGACGGGGTGGTATTGTGCAGCTCGATGGTAAATGGAAAGAGCATGTTGTGGAGATGAGGGTGTGATCAGAGTTTCCAAGTGGGGCGCAAACTTCTATTCTATACGGGTCAGGATTGGTGGTGAGGAAAAGATCTAGTGTATTGGCAGACTGGTTGTTGACATCAGGGATGCGGGTTGGTAGCTCGACCAGTTGTTCTAGACCATGAGTGATGGCGAAGGCCTCGGCTTGACGACCTGCATCATCTGTTTTGTTAGAGAATTTGAGCCAGGCAGTCTCCCATGATTATGGTTTCAGCTGTTGGATGGTTCTCCTGAATGTAGTCCAGTTTGAGTGATAAGAACTCAAAGAGGTCGTTATATGAAGGTTCATTAGGTGATAGGTAAAAGCAGCAGAGGAACTTAGTCAGTTTGGTATCAGATAGCTTGAACCACATCACATCAAAGTCTTTCGGTTCCAAACTCTCTTCACGCTGGCATGAAAGGTTAGCCTCAGCGTGAAGGCAGACTCCACCTTTGAATCTGAATCTGAATCTGAATCTGAAGCATATGGACCTTGTTGGTGGACGAGTTTACTTGTGTTTCTGTTAGAGCCAGAATATCCGGTTTTTTCGTCTGTAGGTGATGGTGGACGTCATTTTATATATATATGTATATATATATATATATATATATATATCTATATATATATATCTATATATATATATATATATATATAAATATATATATATATATACATATATATGTTTCCAAAGTAGGAAATATTGAGCAAAATGTAAAATGCAAAAACATTTTCACTTGTTATTATTAATTCAATTTTGAGTGCAAAATATCAATGAATCTGTCCATGTTCATCTCCTCAACATGCCCTGTTGAGAATAGTTCACGAAACGATAATAATATATTTCATAACAATCTTAAATCACAAAAATATTGGAGAACATTTGTGATTATTGTTAAAATTCCGTTTTTCAATTGTTTCTTCTAGTTTTTTCGCTCCATAACATTTCAAACAACAATGGATTATTTTGATGTTGTTCTCGAACCATAATTTAATTTCATTTTCACAATATCTGATATTACCAAATAAAACTGTTACATAGGTGAGAGTACCTCCAATGGAATCATCAACTTCAAAAAGGAGTTAAAACGATTCTGAAGTACAAAGTTGAAACTCAGTTGAGCAGGAGAATTACATTTGATGGCTTTGGAACTTTACGGAAAGACTTCATTAAACACAATTCACAGTCGAAGGAATGGAGCACAAAATGTAAACAAAAGTAGGGAGTATTATTTGAAATAGCCGTCCTTTCAAAAGGAAAACTTTTCATTTCTCGGGGAAATAAAATTTCTCAGAGAAAAAGAAACATCATGAACGAGGGTAAACTTCACTTAGTTCATGTTGGAAACACGTAACACTTCATATTTTCAGTTTTTTTTACAGTTGAATGTTGACACGGAAGTGTGATTATCAAAGCCAAGTTGGAACGAGCATTGCAAACTTACAACAAGAGTTATACAAATTTCATGACGCCATTGGAATTTTCTCGGTCTTTTCCACTCAACGTTTCCATAGCCTGTCTCTAGGTAGTTTTTACTCATAATAATTTAATCAATGAGTCGATAACACCTCCCGACCTTAACGCCTATATCCAGAGCCGGATTAAGAGGGGGGCAAACGGGGCTGCAGCCTCGGAGCCTCCACAAGAGAGGGGCCTCCACAATATAAATTTTTAGGTAAAATTTCCTAACAAATACCGAAGGATATGCAAAATTATATATAAAAAATCTGACAACGAAAGAGCAGTTCACCCACTTTTTCCTCTCATTTTTCGTTTAAAACATTCAAAAACATGTTTCGTATTCTTGTCAAAATCCATGGTTAATATTCATCTTCGATCTGATGAATCATGTGTATATGCGAGAAACAATCACCAAGTAAAACATCATACTATTATACAAAATATATCGTATCGAAATTAGCTGTAAAAACAAGAACAATTGAATTTAAAAAAAATATACATTTTTTTTATTAAATGAAGGATTTTCTGTCGATGTATTCTTCGAATGACACAAGCGATCTAGATACACAATGAAATTCAATAATCATAAGCAAAAGAAAATAATATTTCAATTTATGAATATGATTGCATCAAATTATTTATGAGAGCCCTGTGCGCATTCCATGATAGAACAAAAGTTCAAATTCTGTTGACTATTTTTCTGCCGATTCTACAAACACTTTGCCCATCTATACCTGTTTTTCCTATTTATTGGCGTTGACAAGTGTCCGCTGAGTGGCGCGCTTGTAACAGAGAAATCCCCGAGATCTGAAAGTGTGAGTCTTAGAGAAGGATGACATTCCGCAAGAAATGTAAATCCTTCTGAAAAAGGACTATCAAACAGACCAATCTAAGATGTTCTACTATCAAATTCTTGAAAACCAAAATTTCAGAGCTACATTCTCAAACATTGAAATTACAGTGATTATTTTTTGACATTGCTAGAAACCAATGGAAACGTTCAATTCAAATAATTCATATACGTTTTGGCCAATCAATAGTGGGAATATTCTACCTAGAAAATTGTCGCGGGAACAATTTGAGGTATTTTGTTTTTATTGTCTGACAACCTTTATTTTTAATTTGACGTCTGTCATCAATTCGCATGAAAAGTGTGGAATGAATCAAAACCGGTTTAGTACATTATATAATTTTGCAAGGAAATGTGTTTATGATCGTAACATCAAAAAATAATCTAAAGAATACCACACGAGAGTTCGATATAGTGGAAAATAATTATCTAGATTTCTTTCTCAAACTTGTTGGCAATAGCCACTCGAGCCAGTTGGTCTCTCTTGTCTATTGCCGGGCAACAAGTTTTCGAAAATCTGTCGAATTATTTTCACTCTCTTGTGATATTACAACTAAGAATGTGATGATGTCAAATTGCACTGGAAAGCGCTCATTTTCCAAAATGAAAAAAATAGGCGAATTACGATGAGACAAAGCCGCCTATCAAAGTTATCGCTTTTCAGCATTGAGAATGATTTTTTCGGATGCTGAATTTGACCGAAATTATCAACGATTTTTCGTCGAAAAAAGCTCGCAAGAATTTTATATTTTATTATGCCTACATATGCTCGTGTCGAAATAATTTGATTTGTTCCGCAATAAATGAAAATAAAAAGTTTGAAAAATAATTAGGGGCCTCCACTCCTTTGTTGCTTCAGGGCCTCCACACCTTTTAATCCGGCCCTGCCTATATCATGAAATAGAACCTACATTGCTTATAGCAAATCTCCAGTGAACCTTTCCAGATCGAACATTCTATTTTAAAATCCGCTCGAATGAAGTTTTCCACGTTCCCAACGTAGATTCTAACAGGTGTCACAAAAGCTGCCCCAATTCTTTATAGAATATGCTTAGCTATCACACTAGCTCTATATCCAGGCTTTACAAAGGGTTCGAAGTAATTGAAATCGGTTTTACTGAAACAAAGCCGCTGACGGCCTGTCGAAAGACCATGCAGGTAGCTTTAGTTCCCATCTCCAGCTTATTTTCAGAAATAATGACATCGACAATGGCATGGAATGGTGGAATGGAAATTCAAAAGCATCACTCAAATTGTTGCATTATTGAGAAGTTTATTTTTTTTACGATTTGGTTGGTTTTAGTGATACATATTGTCGAGAAAATATGGGAGGTGTACCGATATATCTGTTACATTTCTTATTCATATGCTCTATGCTCGAGATTCATTCACTTCCCTATTGAAAATCTTAGCGACATCTAACCGTGGGTAATGGAACAATCATTACGGCTAGGGAAGAAGAACGGTCGCAAGGAATCTGACAGTACGATGATATTTAAGGCGATGTGCATGGGATTCTCGTCCCTTTTTCTGTTCTTTCGACAATCAAGATATATTGTTTGCTGGAGCTCGTCGGCCATTAATTAATGGAGTAGAATATGTCATGTTGAAATAATTTATTAAATAGAGCATTTTCCTTTCTTCGCGAATATCATTTCAAATCAGTGAATAGTGCATGATGTCAAGGAGGTACGTATTGAGAACTATGTTTGGACCAAAGATATTTTAAATATGTCACATTCAAATAATTTTCAAGAGAACGTCAGATAATTTTTCACAAAGGAAGTATCTGAAGTTATCTACGCATTTTGTTCAAGAAAACAGTGATCAGATTTATTTAGGTCAATCTGACTAGAAATAGTGGGGTCGTTCACTATATATTTTTGAAGAATTTTGTTAGAATTATGAAATGCCACATGTGGTATGTCCGATTGAATTGAAATATCGGTGTTCGGTCTTATCAGGTTGGATTGCTTGTCCTGACAAGGCTCAATTGAGATTCAATGTGGGTTTCACAAATATATGACATCACTTACGCTGTATTTGGTATGATATAGTTGGAGAAAATATATATATATATATATATATATGTTTCATGAGTTTTTATATATCTTTGGTATGGTTTCATATTTGGTGACATTAATCACCGAGCTGTGATTTTGATGTGGTTGAAGTGATCATATATATATATATATATATATATATATATATATTGTTATGTTATGAAAAACCAGTTATAAATTTTAAAAAGAAAAAACCCTCAAAAAGAATAATTACTAAATAGTTATTGATTTCAAGAGATTGTTTTTGAATAACTTTTGAAATTCTATTTACTTTGTATGCCTATGTATGATATGGATAGATGAAAATGTCAAAATACTATAACACAATCAATTTCATACACTGTCATGATGATTATAACCCATAATTGTTCAAAAGACAACAAAAAGTCTGGATTTACAGAATTTTCATGAATAAAAAGTGATCAACACATTTATAAATTTGAAATATACAGTATATGAAATTGTAGCTAACTAAAAGTAACCAATGGTAAAACAGCAAACTTCTTGATGACAATAGCCAATCAGGGAACAGATGGTCATATGTAAAATTGGAAATTGTGAGAGAATAACAACGGGGTGGTGTCATAAGCAAGTATTATTGAAATTTGTACATAGTAATAAGAATGGAATAATTCCAACATTGGAAGAATAAAACCAATATTACCATAATTATACAACATATCCAAGTATCCAAAGCTGATTTCTGCATCTGTATGGTTCCTGATTTATGGTATTGGAGTTCCTGATAGCGATTGGAGAGAGAAGGTATATCTTGAACACCGACATTTCCAGCCAGGTATAAAAACTTTTATAGTGCACATCCGGTCCTGAACAATTTCACAAATAACGTATCTCACATCTGAAGAACTTTATTTCATTTTATTTTGAACTATAAAAGAAAACTTCACTCTCAAGGAAAAAGTGAGGTTCTGTCTATCTATCCATGATTTGATTTTTATGATTATCCGTGAATATATGTAGATTCACATTAGAATAAGTTATTTCTCGTAGGCCAGGTAAACTTAAGTCTTCCTGAATTAAGGAAATAATTGCTTTTTGATACTTTGTTGTGTTATGAGCACTCCTTATCAAGTATTTTAAATATAGCCATATGTAAACTGAAACTGAAGAATGCCAATATAATAAATCAATTTTCGTTCGATTTCAAAGGCGGACGCATTAATAGTAAAATTAATATGACACTTCCCCTATCATTTGTGTCGGCACCTCAATCGAAATTCCAACCATATGTTCAGACATTCATAACTAATAGTACGCCGGGACAGATGAATGACCCGCGGTCTCTTGGAAGCGATAATAGGCTTGGTGATATATCATGGCGGCGTGTCAACTCAAACGAGACACTTGCCGACTCATTAAACATATTTTATTGCTTGCGGGCGGCATCGTTTGAATACCAACACTATATATATAAGGCTCACTCTCTTCTCTCTTCATTCAGAATCCAGTCGTCGATCTAGTCAAACAGTACAAAGCTAGTTCAGCTTCATTATGAAGCAAATAAAAGTAAAGTTCAATTTCAATTAGAGAAGATGAAGTCTCATCTTCCTACGTTAAGTAAGCGTAGACTCCGTTCAGATTATCCGAAGTAGCAAATTAATCAACCATATGCAGAATCATAGTGATAGTGTAACGCATCAGAAATCATCGCAGTAATAATTAAATGAAAGGAATTAATATTTATCAAGAAGCTAAATAATCATATTGCAACAAGTGAAAGCGTAATATAATTCGGTAATAAAACGGAATAATTAAATCAGTGGCTCTTCAGTGAGGGTAAGCAATGAAACTGTTTATTTGGCAAGGTATATACATGTAGTGTAATAAAAATATATTTCAGTATTGATTTCATAGTAGATTTTATTGATTCAACAAAAGTAAAATTATTATCAATTGTTTAAAATAACCGAAGAACAGTTATTTTAATTGTCAACCTATGTTTGTTTCTCATTTTAGATTATTGTTTATTCAATTTCATTTTTGACTTTCTATACATTTTTCTCAGTAAATTATACCAGGACTGTCAATAGTAGTTTTTATATTTTAGAAAATACATATATATTATTACAAGTCTTAATTGTATTATTATTTCGAAACGATTTGAGATTGGTCATTGTACTGTCAAATTAAGTCCCCCCGCTTCATTACATACTGGGAGAAACAAGATCTCAAGCCGCTCTGGGAAATTGTTCCGTTATTGGTCAATAGACTGATAACACTCAGTATGTTATAACAAAAGGTGGACAGGTGTAGTTTTTCAATAAGAACACCCTGTACGTCTTATATCAATGGTGTCAGGTGTCGAGGGTGTATTTACAGGAAAATAACGTTTATATGTTGATTTTCGCAAAAGATGTCAAACTCAAATTTTCTCGGTGCAAATAAGAATGAAAATATAGTAAAAAAAATAATTGTTTTTCTCGTAAAAATATTATCAGAATTTGTGTAGTTAAAAGTGTGCATATATTGCAGTTTGCACTAAGGTTGTCATATTGGAAATTCATCTGGAAAAATATAATTGCAAATATAGAATAATTTTTAATATTGTTTGTGGAATGTTAAAAGGAATGAAATTGTAGAAATATTCAGCAAAGATAAACCTTTGGTAACGAATAAGGTCAGAAAAATTTAGAAAAATTGAAAAAAATAATACGAAAAGCATTTAGAAAGTAATATCAGTAAGTACAGAGAGTTTGACGAGTGGAAAATCAAAACATATATAGCGTTTATACAAGGCTGATCTCAGAAAGTATTCGGAAAGGAAAGTGAATTTTTTTCTTTCAATGGGGATTTTTATTAAAACTATTAAATCATGGAAACTCCGACAACAGTGCCGTGGACTGGTAGGATTACCTATGAACCTACCATTACTATCAGTATGGATAAAGTCCTATTTAATTCAAATAAATAAAATATTTTATTGTGAAATTGAGTATTTGGCAGCTGTAGCAAGATGGACAGACAGTCAAATAAGTTCCATAGTTAGATTAAAATTGACAGGAATCGCTAGATTATTTATAGATACAGATGATAAATTGAAAAATATAATAAATTGGCCAGAATTTAAAGAGGAATTATTGCAGCAGTTTAGCAGATTGAAATTACCTGGAGAAGAAGAAAAAGAATTTTTGAATTGTTATCAGAAACATAATGAATCAGTTAGAAATTTTTCCATAAGATTGAGAGCATCCGCAGCGAAATTACGAAAATTTACAGGAATTAATAGGGTTGATGATGTATTAAAGCAAAAATTTGAGCAAGATTCCCTTGTGCAATTTTGTATAGGATTGATAGATCCTGTAAGGAAAAAAGTTTTATCTGCCAGTCCTGTCAGTTTAAAAGAAGCCATCAAATTAGCAGAGAAAGAAGAATTAATTGAGACACTAACAGCTCAAACTAATATGAATTTTAGAGATTTCAATACGAATAAAATAGTGTGTACACATTGCAATCGTAAGGGTCATGAAGAATCAAATTGTAAGAAGAAAAATTGTGTATGTTATCATTGCGAAGAATTTGGTCACCTCTCATATAGATGTCCAAATAGAAATAGCCTTCGAAATGAGATATTAAGTGAATCAGGACCATGGTTTTCCGACTATGCTAAAGGAAACAGTTTTAGAAAATTTGGAAAAATAAAGAAACCAAGAAAAAGGTTTTCTAACTATTCAATGGAAAATAGATTTCGAATTCAGGAAAGAATGAACGAGCAAGGACGTAGATTTATCAATCAATCAGAATTTTGGGAGAGTAATGGATAGAAGACAAACAGGAAATAGTTACGCGAATGGAAATAGTCCGAGAAAGTATGGAAAAATGCCCAGATATAACAGGAATTTAAATAGAAAGAAGCAAGAAAAGAATGTACTAACCTACGGTGAAGGTGAGGAACAGAATAACGGTATTAATTTAGATAACGAACATGGTAATTGGCTAAAAAGTTTGGACGAAATGGGAAAAAGGTTTGAAGACATGACCAAAATGATAAAACATTGGATGGAATTAACTTTTGACGCAAAGCTAAATTTCTCGAGGGAGTGCACGCCCAAAACGAATTGCCGAGTAATCAAAAATGGATTTTCACGCCATGGAATGAGTCCGGCCGGCTCAAATCAAATGGAAATGTCTGAAAATAGTGAAGTGTTTGAGACACTAGGTTTCGAAGAAACCGATTCAACGGAAACGTATGGAAAATCGTCTAGGAAGGAAGATAACAGAGGTATTCGATTGAACAAGCCAAATATGATTGATGATTTGACAGTGACATCATTCATTAAACTAGAGAAAAATCGTGAAGATAGAAAATTGCCAAAGGTGGAAATTGAAAAATCCATGAAAATCAGGAAGGGTATGGAAAAAACCGGAACGCCCTGTACATTAGGAAGGATAGTCAAGCGAGACAGCCGGAAAAGTTCAAACGATAGTCGTAGTGAAAGAGCCAGATCATTCAGGAATGACACTTTTTCAACCAGAACAATGGGAAAAACCCATGATCTGAGAACGACCATCATGAATAGTACGCCACTCGAAAGTGACAGTCTAAAAGTAGAAATTTATTCGTCAAAGAACGAACATTTCTTGCCTAAAGAAACAGAGAGATGGAACGGAAAATTGCCAATGCAGTACCACAGCGGGAATGAAGGAAATTATGTTCGGAAAATGGAAAAAGATATACGGATCGGTATGAGAGTTTTTGAGAATGAAAATATTCAAGAAGGTAGCAAACCATATACAGGAAGTATCGGAATTGCCGAAGCTAACGCATCAAGGAATTTAGGGAAGAAGATCGTTGTAGCACATAGGAAATCGTTGAAAGACAGTCTAAAAGGTAGATATGAATCACCCAAGGGAGATATTCTACCCACCAGGAAGTTGGAAACTGCCAAGAACCTCGGAATGATAGTCGCCAAAGGAAGTACTTTCGCGGTAGATGAAAATCAAAAGGCTGAATTTTATTCGTCCAAGGACAAGAATTTGCCGCCCAGATTATTGAATATATGCATAGTTAAAGCAAGGAGTAACATGAATTCGGAAAAAATTAAAAATTAAAGAAAATAGCCAATAATGAATTTTTAACATCGAAAAAACGTATTATGGTACGAGATTTGAAAGAAAATAAGGAAGTAGTTGAAGATATAAAAATCATCATAACCGTAGCCAAGTCAAAAGGAAAAATCTAACTTTAAGAAGTCATCGTTTGTAAATTCAGAAATCCCACAAATTGAAAACAAGATTGAACACATGAATCGACTGAAAATTAATCAGAGAGAAGAAAAATTTCAGCAACTAGAAAATAGGCAGGAAATTATTTTAGAAAGTAAAAGGATGAGTAACGTTAAATCCAGAGCGTCCTGTATATAGGAAAGGATCATTTCCATCTAGGGGTGGCAATCCAACTCTTAACAATACGGTAGCATGCCACGGAAAAGCGATCAACTTTTTACCAGAGAATAATTTGTTGAAAGATATCAAAAGGATTGAAAGTGAACATAGTAAACAGGAGATAAGAATTCCGCCAATTTTTCTACTGACTGTAGGGAACTTAAAGAGAATAGTTAGAAAATGGGAAGAAAAAAAAAAAAGTTTAGAAGAATAGAACTTCAGGACGAAAGAATAATTTTGCAACAATTGAAAGAAGAAATAAAGGAAAAACCGATGAGAAAAAGCAAGAAAATAGATCAAGGAAAACACTCATAGAAAACCTATAAACACTAGAAGATAGTAATCGAAATGAATCAACAGAAGATGAAGGAAAAGTATTCCAAAGGAAAATTTCCGGATTAATTACAAAGCAAAAAGTCAGTTTGAGTAATTTTCAAAAGTTCAAAATAATGCACTTATGAAGTAATAATATTGTCAATATTTTTAAACACAGTTGAGATCAAATAGTATAGTAAGCCATTATAGATATATAATTGGAATTCATGAAATCTTGCCAGATATACACAAGCACGTATCGAAATGTGTAGTCAAAGAAATTGAAACACCCTGTAAATTATTGCGAAATAAATATTGATGGGACTTTCTACCTGAACCATAACGTACCGCGTACCATTGGAAATATCGTCAAGTGACGGAATGGGACAAAAAAAAATTATCTAGTGTCGGTTATTCTACATGAAAATCGGACTTTTGAGTAAAGCATAGACAGTAAGAGAAAATTGTGTGTATTTCCTGAAAATTCGGAAGGACTGTATAGACACTAATAAAGTATTAATATAAACGGTTATAATTCTCTACCGAGAAGAGATTTTAGCATGTAATTAAAAGTGTTACCTTGATAATGACTAAGTGAAATAACATTAATTAAAAGTAAAAATGTGCGAAAAATATCGGTGATAATAAAGAACATTTTAAAATTATCGTTAACAATTACGGATAATGTAATATGTTTTTTTGAACTATATCTGAGTTCAAATTAATGATTATCAGCTTCTCACCAAATAGTTATTTACTGAGCATCGTACCGCCATGGAGAGTTGAACTTTTAATCCAATTAAGTTCACAATACACAAGGATGAATGGATATTCCAAGCCCATAGTCAGAATGCAGAGTTGAGGGACCCCCCAGGAAGCCTCATCGCAAGTGTGCAAGGGTGCACAAATTATCCAACTAAATAGAAGGTTGAACCATCACTTTAACACGGAAGAACCTTAGAAACCACCACTTCACTGGAACTTTTAAACAAATGTCAGGTGACATTTTGCATCATAGAGAGAAGTCGATAATCACCGTCAAACACGTTCTCTACACGAAGGATGGCTCGAAAAACTAACGACAAGGCCGTTTTATTCGCTGCAGACTGAGTGGAACTAAGTCATATGGTTCACAGATGTTGTTTACCACATCCCTAGTCGAAGAGCAGACATAAGGTCGTTGGAGAATTTCAACCTGATTTTGCCAGACCACAGACGAACTCTATTACAGCAGGTGATGACAGGTTATATCTACAGGGTGGCGTTCCAATTCGAAGCCAGCACCATCTCAGAAGACACTGACTTGAAGGGATCTTTATTGAGAATTATATAAAGATTTGCATGTTAAAATTGGTATGTTAGAATAGTAATTATATAAGTAGGGATATTGTTGACCATGTATGTAATATTAGGTGCATGATTGAATAAGGTAAAGGTCATATGTTATCATAGGTATTATCAGTAAGAATTTATTTAGTTTGCTCATGGTATGCTAAAACAATTGTCAGAGCCATAACCAAGTTGAGATCTGAGATCCAATACCACTCATCTACCCAAGATATTAGGGTCATGAAAAAGGTATCAATTAGAATTAATACCTTTTAAATGGGAAAAGGGAGGTGTGTTATGAGCACTCCTTATCAAGTATTTTAAATATAGCCATATGTAAACTGAAACTGAAGAATGCCAATATAATAAATCGATTTTCGTTCGATTTCAAAGGCGGACGCATTAATAGTAAAATTAATATGACACTTCCCCTATCATTTGTGTCGGCACCTCAATCGAAATTCCAACCATATGTTCAGACATTCATAACTAATAGTACGCCGGGACAGATGAATGACCCGCGGTCTCTTGGAAGCGATAATAGGCTTGGTGATATATCATGGCGGCGTGTCAACTCAAACGAGACACTTGCCGACTCATTAAACATATTTTATTGCTTGCGGGCGGCATCGTTTGAATACCAACACTATATATATAAGGCTCACTCTCTTCTCTCTTCATTCAGAATCCAGTCGTCGATCTAGTCAGTCAGTACAAAGCTAGTTCAGCTTCATTATGAAGCAAATAAAAGTAAAGTTCAATTTCAATTACAGAAGATGAAGTCTCATCTTCCTACGTTAAGTAAGCGTAGACTCCGTTCAGATTATCCGAAGTAGCAAATTAATCAACCATATGCAGAATCATAGTGATAGTGTAACGCATCAGAAATCATCTCAGTAATAATTAAATGAAAGGAATTAATATTTATCAAGAAGCTAAATAATCATATTGCAACAAGTGAAAGCGTAATATAATTCGGTAATAAAACGGAATAATTAAATCAGTGGCTCTTCAGTGAGGGTAAGCAATGAAACTGTTTATTTGGCAAGGTATATACATGTAGTGTAATAAAAATATATTTCAGTATTGATTTCATAGTAGATTTTATTGATTCAACAAAAGTAAAATTATTATCAATTGTTTAAAATAACTGAAGAACAGTTATTTTAATTGTCAACCTATGTTTGTTTCTCATTTTAGATTATTGTTTATTCAATTTCATTTTTGACTTTCTATACATTTTTCTCAGTAAATTATACCAGGACTGTCAATAGTAGTTTTTATATTTTAGAAAATACATATATATTATTACAAGTCTTAATTGTATTATTATTTCGAAACGATTTGAGATTGGTCATTGTACTGTCAAATTAAGTCCCCCCGCTTCATTACATACTGGGAGAAACAAGATCTCAAGCCGCTCTGGGAAATTGTTCCGTTATTGGTCAATAGACTGATAACACTCAGTATGTTATAACAAAAGGTGGACAGGTGTAGTTTTTCAATAAGAACACCCTGTACGTCTTATATCAGTTGTTTGTTTTCTATAATGGTCAACAATCATATTTATGACCATTGAATAAATAGAGATCTGACACATCAAGCAGGGGCTAGTGGCTCTATTGCCTGAACCGGCTATCTGAGATAAGAGGCGTACCAACTGTTGCTTAGCCGTGGTGAGAAAAGTGATAACAATTGGCAGCAGCGTGACGAGAGAACAGTGACGTTCGTTGGCAATTATTATTACAGCATACAATACATATACAGGACAAAAATATCTATCTATATCATATCAATTTGGCTCACAAAGAATAGCGAAAATTATTAGCAATCTTCATTTTAAATAACAACTAATATTTATACAATAGCATATATCAAAACTTAATATATATATATATATATATATATATATATATATATATATATATATATATATATATATATATATTTATGTATAAATTTGGTACTTGGAATTTGGAATTTTCTTTGAATTTTTAGAAACCTCTTTGAAGAAGTATTTGACGGCTGTCAAACATTTATTCTCATATACCTTTCTTGAATATCGCTGAAATTGAAGTCATTTTCGTAAATCAAATTCAACAAACTTGATTGTGCCAAATTCTGATATTTAATTCTTGCTAACGAATTATCTTGGCTGCTCAAGATCAGAGAAAAAATCATCTCTTCCATATATAAAGCAAAGATCAATTTTTATTAATTCATAAGAATTATTCAAAACAATTCTTCAATTTCAGTATTGGATATTACTCATTTGTATACTCAATTAATTTTAAGTAATAATCTCTTGATGAGATTACACTCAATTGTAACAACAATGAGTTGAGGAGTGCATTGAAAATATTCCAAGTTTCAAGAAGTAGAATTTTTGTATATCAAATTCTGACACAAACAATATTGTTTTTCATGTTAAATCGCTGAGAACACACTCGATGGACCAGAAGCTGATGCTTGTGTTCACTTGATTGGTCGCCCAGCAGCTATAAGTACCTCCTGATTGCGAGCCAAACCACTTCGTAAAGTCTAGCTGAGTGCTAGACAAAGAAAATACAATCAAGGTACATCGACATCGAAAAAACCGACAGATTCAGCAAACAAAACAATATTAGTTTTCTTACATTGGAATTAAAAATAAATTTTGCATTCAAATGTTAAGGAATTGGAAAATGTAAATTTTGTAAATAGATTGTTATAAGTTGGTATTTGTTTTATTGTTGTAGTTATTTGCAGAAGGAAAGTTAATTGATGTGCAATCATTATTGAATGGGGAATTTGGATTTTTGTCCTAGTTTGAATAAAAATTCTGGCGTCCATTCAAATTCACAATTTCCAAAACTTTGCTTTGAAACATAAAAAATTTAAAACGAGCAAGGCGGTCCAAAGAACTCCACACCGCTCTTCACTGAAAGCTTCCGATTTTTTTTTGTATTGAGAGATGTGATTTCGGAGAAACATTTGTCAAGTGAAACGGAGAGTTGTCGCCAACTTTTTTTTTCTGAAGCTGTCAGAATAGACAACTTGCCTTAGAATTATAATCAGAAAATGATACTGAAAATCAAAAGGGGACATTGTGTGATACAACAAAAAATAATATTTTTTCATTCCACGTCGTACATATGGAGGATTAACATTGCTCCAAAATTCAAATGTTATCACGTGAGTGAAAACACGCTAGCATTGGCCGTGACGTCATACCGCGCGACTACGTGCATCATTTGTTTAATTTGATAGTATAAAGTGGAACGATTGGATTGTGTTTTGAAAGAAGGGGTCTTCAAAGGACAATCTACCAACTGTAGATATGTTTATGGTTGCCACGTTTATAAAAAATGCGGAATATTTTTCACTTGGAAAAGTTTGAGGCGTGAAGGCGGATAAGTATATATTGATTTAGTTGTAACGGATAATACATACCGGAATGAACCATTTCATTCCGGTCGCTATCAAAAATCGACACATTATTAGGTGATTATTATTATTATTCATTTAGCAGGTAAATATCTTCATTACACTAGATATATAACTAAAGAAAGACAAATAATTTCATTACATTGGTCATTTCTTCCAATTTGGGAAAATTTAGAAACTCATGTTTTTAAATACAAATCTTGATCTAGTCTTTGGGCGTAATCTACCTTTTTCATACAGGATTCAACAACATTTTCAGCAAAGTAAATGTTTTATTTGTGATATACAGTGCTTCTCAAGAGTCCCCTACCCCCCTCTTATTTTTGGAACGATTATACATAAACAAGTGAAATTTGGAAACTGAATATTAAAGGTTGTAAACTTCCCTACTAGTGATGATAGATGACGAAATCGTCGAAAATGACGTCACAAGGCCATTGAGACCAATAATTTTGAACGGAACCCTACGGCAAGCGACACCTCTTTTAAAAGGTATCGAAAAAACCTATTCAATGATACTAATTTTGTTTGTGTTTATGGCAGTTTTATTGGCTCATTAGTAAACATTAAAATTTAAATTCCATTCAGTATGATATTAATTACAGATTTAAGAATCAGTATCTACTTGAAGAAATTGCTTGAAGTGACCTCCATTTACTTCCTGACAGTGAAATATCCTATTTTTAAACTCTTCTCGTACTTTTTCAAATGTGTCTGCAGAAACAGCCTCACATTCTGCAACAATACGTTGTTTTAAAACGTCAATATTGTCAGATTTAGTGGCGTAAACCTTCGATTTGAGGTACCTCCACAGCAAAAAATCCAAAGGTGTGAGGTCCGGTGATCGAGCTGGCCATTCCGTTGAACCTCGTCGTCCAATCCATCTACTACGATACTCCTCATCCAGATACCGTCTTACTGCACCGTAATAGTATGGAGAAGCACCATCCTGTTAGAATGTTATTTCCAAATTGCCGAATTCATCTGGATTATCTTCCAAAATTTCAAGGATTAACGGTTCTATTGCGTTTTGGAACAGATCCAGATAAACCTCACCAATTAGTATTTTAAAAAAGAGGCCCAACGATGTGGTTTCCCAGGATACCTGCCCAAACATTCACCTTCTGGGGAAATTGGGTATGTGTTTCACGAAACAGGTGAGGATTTGCGTCACTCCAATACCTCACATTCTGTGTATTTACATTTCCATTTAGATAGAAAGTACTTTCGTCACTAAAACAAATTGTTTTGACATAGTCTGGCTGTTGGTTGATTTTAGTTTCCATATTTTCACAAAATTCTAGTTGACAACGTGAGTTGTTGGAGAAGTAGGATTAACTATTACTTCTGCCAGTATATCAATTTTTTTCTCATCAGAAATTTGTGGTCTGCCAAGTCGTTTCGCATCATTGATACTACCCGTTGTTTCAAACTCACGAAGAAGCTCCCTCAAATAAGTCCTCGAAACGGGGCGATCGGGAAACCTCTCATTAAAAATGCGTCCTGCTGCCTGAATATTTTGTCTAGTTTCACCAAGAATTAGGATCGCTGCTACTTTACCACCTAAAGCACGTACCATTTCGCTTCTTGAAGCACTTAAACGTTCGGCTCACAACAGTTTAACAAATTATTGAAATGTACAAAAATATTAAAAGTACCAAAAGCTGCTAAAACAGTTAAACGTTCGATCAAAAATACACAAATTATTAAATGTACAAAAACTTGGACAATTACAAAAACGTCGAATCAGGTAAAAAACGTCAGCTTATTTGACAACTATCCAGAGGCGGAACTTGAATTTGGAATTTTAGTATTAACTGATTTAATTCATCACAGCTTTGCGTTTTTTAAAAGCAAGTTGCCAAAACTGCCATAAACACAAACAAAATTAGTATCACTGAATAGGTTTTTTCGATACTTTTTGAAAGAGGTGTCGCTTGCCGTAGGGTTACATTTAAAATTATTGGTCACAATGGCCTTGTGACGTCATCTTTGACGATTTCGTCATCTATCATCACCATTAGGGAAGTTTACAACCTTTAATATTCAGTTTCCAAATTTCACTTGTTTATGTATAATCGTTCCAAAAATAAGAGGGGGGGAGGGGACTTTTGAGAACCACTGTATAAATACTCATTCAAGCTTTCATTTAACTTGTGAAATTTGACCCACTTCTAATCGTCCGATCAACGTGACATTTGGCAGGTGTTTATAATTGACAATGTATTATAAAATTTATGTTAGAGAAAAAACAAAATGACGGATCCAAGATGGCGGACGAATTCTGTTATTATATCCTGAATCTATTCAAATTTGGTATGTGGGGTTTTTAGGGTCGGAATTTATGAATTTTATGTAGAAATTCACGAATTCAAGATGGCGGACGAGTTTTGTGACCAAGGTCCGATACTATTCAAAACTGGTGTGTGGAGATTTTTGGGGTCGACAATTATGAATTTGTTCTCAAAATTTATAAATTCAAGATATCGGAAGAGTTTTGTTATTTATGGAGTTATTCTATACCTAAATGTTATCTAGGGGTCTTTCAAATAGATTTTTTCTCAAAAATAAGATAATTCAAAATTCATAAATTCAAGATGGCGGACGAGTTTTGTGGTTATGGTCCCATTCGATTCAAATTGATGTGTGGAGGTTCTCGGGAACGAGGATTATGAAATTTTTGTCAGAAATTATGAATGCAAGATGGCGGCTCCAATATAGCGGATGAGTTTTGTGATTATGGTCCGATACGATTCAAAATTGGTATGTGTGGGTTTCCGGGGTCGGAAATAATGGAATTTCTGTCAACATTCATGAATTCAAGATGGCGGCCACAAGATAGAGGACGAGTTTTGTGATCATGGTCCGATTCAATTCAAAATTGGTACGCAAGGGTTTTCGGAATCGGAGATTATGAATTTTTTGTCAAAATTCATGAATTCGAAATGGTGGCTCCAATATGGCGGGCTAGTTTTGTAATTATGGTCCAATTCGATTCAAAATTGGTATGTGAGGGTTTTCGGGGTCGAAGATCATGAATTTTTTGTCAAAATTCATAAACTTAAGATGGCGGACCCAAGATGGAGGACGAGTTTTCTGATTATAGTCATATTTCGTTCAAAATTGGAATGAGGGGGTTTTTAGTTTCGAATATTATGAATTTCTTGTCAAAATCTATTAATTCAAGATTGCGACTTCAGGATGACGGACGAGTTTTGTGGTTATGGTCAAATTCTATTCAAAATTATGTACAGGGAAGAGACCTTGTAATAACGATGGTCTATTAGAAATGAACAGATTAAGGTGGAGTAACTAAAAAGCAAACAAATAAAATGAGTAATAGAAAAACTTTCATTCAAGCCGTGTACTGAAACGTATAAAATAAATTTAAGTCATCGCTGACAATGATTTAATTATTTTTTGTTGAATTATTTGGTTTTGAAAAGCTTGTCGCGCGAATTGTAATAAAATTAATACTTCGACAAGTTGTTACTTACTAACCATTCATTGTCCATGGATACTTTGTGAAAATCAAATACTTCGACGAGTTCTTACTTACCAACTGAGCACTGCCCAATCAAATTAATTGGTACCAACTTTTATGAACACTTCACGCGACGAGCCTTTTGAAACCAAATAATTCTACAAAAAATAATTAAATCATTGTCAGCGATGACTTACATTTATTTTATACGTTTTAGTACACGGCTTAAATAAAAGTTTGTCTTAAAAAGTTTTTTTATTAGTTATATTATAAATATTACTTTTCCATCATTTTGATTGTAATTTCCATAATTATTCAAAATTTTATAGCCATCGATAGGAATATGTCTGGTTTCTGTTGAAACTATGCAATCGATAAGGTTGTTCAGACTCTCTATGACTTACTAAAAATTCATCTTAATTGCATCCTATACAACATATATTGCTATTTATGATTTTAAGATATTTGTTTATTTTATTCACTTTTAATGCTTCTTCGAATATTTCCAGTTAATATGTTTCTATTTTCTCAAAAGTAAATTCTTTATATACGGGTCCATATCGTTAGGTATTAGTTAAGTGGCGAATCTGTCAACAGGACGACAATTTCATTTTGTTACAATATTGATCAAGAAAACAGAATCGTATATATTTTCCTATAGATAGTAATTTCAATGACAAAATACATTTCGTTTTACCAATAATTCTTGTTTAGCTCAGAAGTTAGAGTTCATCAAAGAAATGCTTTGGTTTGAGTATTTTTCCAATATCATTCAATAAAACAATGTTTGAGTAAAACAAATATTATTCGGAACAGTTTTTCATTCATTTAGAGGTAATCACCGACGCCGATGAACGGGAAATTTTGTTGAATCCTCTGGTGTTTCCAATCCATGAACTCGCGGCCGCCATCTTATCGTGCCCTCCAAAGGACGACATATCTATCGCTATATCTCTTGCTCACTGATATAACGCTTGCAGCTCTGTATATGCTACTTCGCCAAAGTTATACGAGCTTTCAATGCGTCTCTTTCCTGGCAGGTGGTCTCCCATCCAAGTACTTAACCGTGCTCGGTACTTCTGGACTCCAGATATCGATAAGAAATGTAAGTATTTATATTTCAAGTCAATCAAAATACTTACCAAAACATTCCTTTTCCTCTGCATATTTTGAAGTGTATGAACAATTCCGGTTAAATGATAATTCTCATGAATATTTTGTTTTCAGGAAAAGGTTATCAAATTTCATGACCTCTACCTGTATATTTCGTATAATTTATTCTGATAAATTATTTCATTTCATGGATTCCACGCCGCTCATGAAATTTATGGCAACTTTCTTCGTTTCCATTTTAAAACGAGTGTAACTCTGAAATGGGACACATAAAGTATATCAAATTACATATGAATGGGAAGTTGGAATGATAAGGAGTTGGACAAATTTGTTATACGTAATGCTAGATCTGAGAACTCAGTGTAATATATTGCTGGAGCGATTCAAGGCGGATTCGAAAAATTACACAATATACCATATGAAAAAAAAAACCTTAGTGAAATATACTGTAAAATTAAGGACCATTTCTCAAATACCTCTATTTCTGCCTTGTAAAATATTTATTTTTCAGTTCCTGCATGAAAGTAAAGGAGCTACACTCCATGGTAAAATGACTGTGTGACTGAATCCTCTCTATTAATACTGGAATAACCTCCACCTCAAATTATTTTCTCTCATATGCTTATTTTATCATATTTTCTAAACTCATTGAATAAGGTCTTTGTTGCTCGAGATTTTCGATGTGCATAACAAGAAAAAAGTAAATAAAACTTCATTTCTTCCACTTACTGTCTTGAGCAGCTTTCGTTCTGGAGTGAAAATTCATATAACGAAAGCCACTTAATGAAAAGTTATTTCCCGTAGAGGGAAATAGTAACAGTAATATAGCGCCAACCTGAGTACTATAAAAACTCCCAGCTGTTACTTGACTTTCGTCTCAAACAACTCCAATTCCCAAGTGCTATGAATCACAAGAAAATCAACCAACATAAGTAAGACGCCATAGAGCCAACTCAAATAACTTGGGCGACTTTACAGTTGGGCAATAAAACGGGAAAATTGCGTTTAATATACAGGGACATTCTCGTCGAACGTTGGTTGGAAGTATTCGAAAAACCATACAAAATGAAAATTATGTGGATTGCATATTAAATAAAATATTCACAACTCCTGGTAAATTTCTGGTAAGCCGCATATACATCTCAACTCGCTTGTTTTGAATGGAATGCTATGCATTCTAACATTCATTTGAAAATTTATGGAATTATGAGGTCACTTATTTCAATAATCCCTAAATCTCGTTTCATAGATAGATTTCTCTAACTGATTCTACTCATTCGTACCACATCATGACAATATGAAATCTCATGATGATCCAACGTAGGCGATCCATCTCATACAGTGGAGGTGATATTACTAGGTAGGTAAGAAACCATACAGTCTAACTACACCAAAAAAATAATTTTAATACCAATGTGGCACGAAGATTTTCATCAGGAACTGGACATGTTTCGAAGTGTTAATCCTTCATCATCAGCAAAATGGAAAGGGTTACAAGCAGATCTAAAGGGGAAGTATAAATGTTACAATTAAAAGGGGCAAACATTAAGAGAAAAATAACCTACCATTGTATAGTGGACAAAATTATGAAGAAATGACACTGAAAACAACTACAATAACATCATTGGGTCTGCATCTAGTGCGGATTCACTAATGTTAGGGACCGTGGTTAGTCCTAACAAACAACATTTTAATATATTGCAAAGGATTCATAAAATCATCAAATACACACATGGATGGAGATAAAATAGGTTAATGGTTGACATATGACGAAGACTTTTGACCTATGGAACATCAAGTTTCAAAGTGGCAGAGAAATGTTTGTGACTGTAACATGGAATCGAGAAAAATAAGTAGCTGAGTGTGGTGTAGAGATGTGTTATGAAATTCAATCTAGAGATGGGAAATCAGAATAGTTTAAGGCTATCAAAATGAATTTGTTCATTGATACAATGTAAATTAGAACTTTTGATTGCCTTGTTAATTTCGAAAGTTTCAAGGAGTTTGTTTAAATTCCTCTTCTGATACTTGTAACTCAACCACTAATTCTCCTTACAGGACACTTCTAATCCGAATAAAACTAAAATTAAAACGTAAAATAGCAGAAAATAATCTGTTAATTTCCGAAGCCGATAAAGGTAATTAATAATAATAATAATAATAATTCGTCTTCATGCACCATAAAAATATAATAATAATATAATAATAAATACAAATATAACAGTAAATGTGGAAAGGCGGAGTGTCAGCGAGTGCTGTTTTTAAACTCAGCCTTATGTTAAAAAAAAGAAAAAAGAATAAATATGAACAAAATGTTAACAATATGAAAGTAGTAGTAACTTTCTAGTAATAACTTTCCAGTAATAAATAGATCAGTGAATGAGGTTAGCTGAGTCAGTTCGAACAAAGACAGTCTTTTTGCCAAGATGAACTTTCAGTCTTTTTTTGAAATTACTCAATGAGTAGGATCTAAATCCACTGGGTAGTGAGTTATAACATTTCGGTGCGCTGTACGAGAAGCTACGGGTGAAAAATGAAGTTTTATGCTTTGGAATGTAGAGAGTTGTTCTATTACGAGTGGAAAATCTGTTCAGGTCCGAAAATGTTTTTAGCCTTTTGGCATTTTGATAGCCTAAAACTTTTTAACTCCTCACTATTTCGATTTCCCATCTCTTGATCAGATTTCATAACACATCTCTACACCACACTCAGCTACTTCTTTTTCTCGGTTCCATGTCACAGTCACAAACATTTCTCTGTCAGTTTGAAACTTGATGTTCCATAGGTCAAAACTGTTTGTAATATGTCAACCATTAACCTATTTTATCTCCATCCATGTGTATTTGATGATTTTATAAATCCTTTGCAATATATTGAAATGTTGTTTGTTAGCACTAACCACGGTCCCTAACATTAGTGAACCCGCACTAGATGCGGACAAAATAATGTTTTTGTAGTTGTTTCAGTGTCATCTCTTCATAATTTCATTAGTGAACCCGCACTAGATGCGGACAAAATAATGTTATTGTAGTTGTTTCAGTGTCATCTCTCCATAATTTTGTCCACCATACAATGGTAGGTTATTTTGCCCCTTGTAATTGAAACATTTCACTTCCCCTTTAGATCTGCTTGTATTTTGATTTCGATTTTTGATTTTGCTAATGATGAAGGATTAATCCTTCAAAACATGTCCAGTTCCTGATGTAAATCTTCGTGCCACATTGGTATTAAAATTATTTTTTTGGTGGAGTTAGACTGTATGATTTCTCACCTACCTAGTCTCATGATGATATCGAACTCTCAGAACAAAATGTGTAGTTGTCAAAGTATTGGCAAATACTTGGATGGTTGAAGAACTGACGAACGGGACGAGCTCTCCTTTGGGGATACAGTAGTCTCTTTACTAAGTTTTGCAGATCCATGTCTCCTGGATTAATTTGTCCAAACGTTTTTCTCCGCCTGTTGGTTCCAAGTAACCAAAGATGATAAAAATATGTTTGAGGGATTCAAGTACATAATTTCAGGGGCGCGTTATTTGCAAATAAAGAATATTCAGATGGCGCGTGCTAGCAATCGAACTAAAACACCCATATTTCACAGTAAACTTCCAATCGTTTAAATTTTATTCCGATCAGAAGTATCCCATTTCAATATACCTATAGTATTTCTAATCCCAATTGGACCGACATAAGAAGTTTCGTGAAGGATTTCTCTTTCCAATTGCCGCCTTGACATAGGCGTCGGTATATTATTTTCCAGTGGTATTTTTTCAGTTACTTATTCTTACAATCATAGCAATTGATCACCCCATGTAAAAGTAGACACATGTTATCTCAACTGAATTTTATTATTCGATTCGAAAGGTCTCCAGAAAGCCATATTGATAAAATTATTGTCAATGGATAATTCCTAACCTCACCAACACACGGCACTGATTAAGAAATATTGTGAACTGCGTAAATCATGCGGATTCAGATAGCAAATGTCCAATCCAGCTAGCCGAGCTTCTATTCCCTCAAATATATTAGGTAGCGCCTTTACTAATAATCTGGGCAACTAGCGTCACACGACAGAACTTCTTTACGATTGTACTAGGAACGATTCGAAAGTAAAAACACCACTATATAAATTTCCCATTTGCCGGGCAGTTCATATGAACACTCGTCGTAGTGCTCCTATTTTTATTGCCGTTCCAATTGAGATTAGGATAACTATACGTATTTATATGTTATACAGGGTGTTAGTGAATAAGTGCGACAAACTTCAGGGGGTGATTCTGCATGAAAAAATAATGACAGTTTGCTATTGTATAACTTTAGTCCGCAAATGCTTCGGTCGAGATATGCAAATGAAATTTGGTGAGTTTCAAAAGGTAGTTATTGCGCATTTTTTGACATGCAATAAATGAATTTATGTTGATCATTGGCGCGCGCAAACGGGTGATGATCATCTTTGCATTGTCCGTTCAATTTGTGACAAAAATATTCTCCAGCCTTCTTTTCATATGGGGCGCCGTTTTTATACAAAAAAGTTAAACTTTTTAACGCGCATTTTTCATTTCTTCCATACATTATCAAGAACTATCTAATAGAATAACGTTAAACCAGAACAATAACAGAAAATAACACTAATAAATAAATAGGCGCAAAGCTACAACAAATGTTCGAAATGACGTCCCTCAGACGTTAAACAAGATTCAACTCTTCGTCTCATTTATTGTCGTATTCGCGCAAATATTCCTGGTGTATTTCTTATTGTCTCACAGCCGGCTATAATTCGATTCCTCGGGTCTTCAACATTTTCGACTGGAGTGGAATAAACTAATGAAAGCCCAAATGCAAAAATCCAGAGAATTTAAATCCGGAGATCGAGCAGGCCAATGTTCCGTACCTCCCCGACCTATCCAACGATTTGGATATACTCTATCTAAGTGATTACGTACACTAATGCTAAAATGGACCGGTGCACCATCATGCATGAACCAGAAGTGTTGTCTCAGATGTAGAGGAATTTTTCCAAGAAGAACAGGTACCTCTTCCTGCAGGAAATTAAGGTAAGAGTCGCCTCTAAGTCGTTGTGGGAGGAAATATGGACCGATTAAATGATCATCAAGTACCCCAAGCCATACATTCACTGAAAAATGATGCTGAAAATAAGCTTCAAAGATTCCATGTGGATTTTCCTGAGCAGGTGATTGTTATGGAAATTCCATATACAGTCGTCCAAACTTAGCCTTGTCATAAACAAAACGCCATTTAAAAAATTAGGAATTTGAGCGATTTGATGAAGAATCCAATGGCAAAAAACTAGGCGCGTAAAAAAGTCCCTAGGTAGTAGAGTTTGCACACGTTGAACATGAAACGGATACAATTGCTGTTCTTTAAAAAATTTGAATACAGTGAAGTTGCTTACATTCAGTATGGCAATTTTTCGAGTACTTGTTTCAGGGGACTCCGCGATCAACTCGAGAACTGCTTCTTCTAGTTGCACAGTTCCAACTCCTCAAAGGCGCCCGCAGTCAGCCGTGTGTTTCTTAAATGTACCATTTTCACGCAAACGTTGGTGAAGACGAGCAAATATTGTGTGATGGGGTACCCTACGTCCTGGATACAACTCAGCATACAGTCGTCGAGCTTGCCTACCATTTCCATTACTTCGACCATAGACAAAATGCATGTCTGACAATTCCATGTTTGTATAATTTCCCATTCTTTTCGATAAAAGAAAAATCAATTACTTATTATCATCAATGTTATACCAACCTGAAAGCTTGAAAATGAAGAAACGCTAATTTGATATTTCGTTGAAATATTCGTATTTAACAGAATGTTGACAGTAGCCTACTAGCATTGCTACTAGATAATGTATTAAAGTAATGACAAATAAGCGTCAATATGTTTTATTTTTTTGCATGAAAACGGCGCCCATACGAAAAAAAGGAAAGAGAAATTTTTTGTCACAAATTGAACGAACAATTCAAAACTGCATTTGCGGACAGAAGTTATATAGCAAACTGTAATTATTTTTTCATGAAGAATCACCCCCTTAAGTTTGTCGCAGTTATTCACTAACACCCTGTATATACTTATACTTATGGTCGAGTGTTAGGAATGAATCATGCAAAATGGAAGAATAAGGAACATTTATTTATAATGAGAATATGTTGCGAGGCAGATAACGAGCTACATGCGCAGTCGAATGTTTAACGTATCTAGTGTCGGCCACTACATATCCACGTGACCACAACGTGATTGGAAAGTGGCTATCTAAGATCCAGGAACGTAGTCGGAACGTAGTGGCCACCGAAAGAAGTGTTCCCCATTTTGGTAGCCACCATGTGATAGAAACGTGTATAGTACGTGGCAGTGGTTGTGGTCAAATACTCCAAAGTTTTTCAGGATCGTGGCCGCTACGATCCGTCCACTAAAATGCCACTTAGGTATTCTCTATAGCATCGCATTCGAAGACGATGTTCTCCTTCTCTCCACATAGTCTGCACTCCACGGTTTCTCTTGGTATTCCCATAGTGTTCAGGTTCTTTTCCAGGTTGCTCTGTCCAGTCAGTGAGCCGATTATTATGCGTGCCTTTGTCATATTTAGGTTTGGATCATGCGTCATTGTTTGACTTAGAGGTGTTGTAAACAATTTTTCGTTCCATTTCTTCAATGTAAAATTAAATATCTTACAAATCATTTTCTCGCTTAACTTTCCGGTGGTGAGTCATTAGTCACTGCAAAGCTCACGCGAATAGGTATTTGTCACCTCAATTACCAATGATAGTCCTATTTTGAAAATCTGCCAGAAATCAATTCATTCTCCGATCACTTTCTTCGCATCGAAGAGGTTTTTGAGCACATAAGTGCTAAATGAGGATTTGTCAACCTCCAGAGAAATTATCTTTCTCGATTTGAGATAAATATCGGACTTACCTTTATATCGATATATATGTGGATATATAGGCACATATATCTGTATGTCTAGGTAGACTTCTATCTATCGGGCATTTCTTCAGTTGGAAGAATTATCTAAAACCATTTATCTTTATTTGAGAGTTATCGTGCTATTTTTTAAGGAGTGTGGTCACACTCTCCGTATAGTTATCGAATACATTTTTTTTCCTCTGGAAAAATCACCAAATAATTTTGATTTCTGAATACTATACTTTTTCTCTGGAAAACAAAGCGTGGCCCTCGTTCTCTAGTTATATTTTCTCCTCTCTTTTTTTGTTCAACTCTTTCACAACCTTCACTCTGTACTCTTCTGGTACATTTCAATAAATTATCAAGGTTATTCCAGTTTTAATATTAACATAACTTTGGTGGAAACTCTTTGGGTTTTTTGGTATTGCTCATTGAATTATTCTATAATAATTTTTATCAATTTGAAAGATTGAATCAACCCAACTATAGAGTCATTTCCTGTTTTAGTATATGCTAAATATCTCAATTCCTGCTTCAAAAAATTTATCTTTATTGTAACTTATATTTTCCCAGTCAGTTATGTACTGGTTTAACTCTGTACAGTTGTATTTGACCATTTCTTGGTTCTTGGAATTGAAATTTGAAACATAAGCTTGAGGTTCAAACGATATAATTGTTCTTCCCAAAATTGTAAATATTTCTGATTCCTATCATCTTCTTCACATGTATATACCACTGAGGGAAGCAGTACGCTGAGGCCAGAAGGACTGGTAACTCAAGGAGGTGATTTCTAACCTGGTCCGTGAAACATATCACATTCACGAGTGTCGCAATCAATTTGACCATCCCTTTAAGACCAAGATCGTAACCGCTGTGCTGGGACCACCGTCGTTTAAACCAGCCTTCAGTATTCTTTCACCGAAGACCATATTCAGCTGAGATCAACCCTAACTAGCACCTCAGGTATAACTGTACCAACGACCATCTTCGGGTGGAATCAGAAAATTGAGTTGTAAATGTTCAAATTTCAATTGACTGATCCTAAATTTGGGATTCATTCACTTGTAAAATGGTTTCTTGATTCTTTAAATTCATCATAACACTTTCACTTGTAACTGTTCATTGATTTTTTTTCATAACTCTAAAATCATAATTATTATTATTGTATAACATAAATAAATTGTTGAGTTGACTTTTTGCATATTTTTTCTGCCTTACCATACAAATTAGGTAAAATTCACCTTATTGATATATTTCCTTCTTTTTCGGCTTTTGTCTCTTGCGAGCCTGGCGCCCAATTATTGAACAAGTCCAGTTTATTAATGTAGAATTTTTATGGTGGCACAAATTTGAGAAAACTATCAAAAGTCATCAATTGAACTCTACTCACGACCTAACCGAATCAAACTGAGGCTGCTTAGTTTCAGCAGAGTGATTCCACTCCCTAGAATTTGAATCAGATTCTTCACATTTGCGATTTAAAAAATAGGGGGGATTACAGGATCCAACCATCACTGTGCTGTCGCTTTGCCCTCCGATATGGTCCCAATACATAAAGTATCTACATTTTAGTCAAACTTCTATTAGGATTTATTGATTCCAAGTACTGATTCTGGACCAGTGAATGGTGATTCAGATGTTGGTCTTGTTAGTCGATCATCATTTCTCCTTCTTTGCCGCAGTGTCCAGGCACCCACAATATGACCCGTTGTATTTCGCCTGCAGTTGTTTCATGGTTCCCAATCATCAGGACGGCTTGTGGTCTTCCTCGAACTTGAAACAAACCTCTCAGAGTGCTAATACCTACCGGTAAAGATAAAAATATGAAATGCACAGAATTATAGATATCCCTTGAAGTTGAAACAGAACTCTCTCTCTTCTTTTGTTATTTGTTTGCGTTACTCTGAACGCACTAGGATCTTGACTTTGGGTGTTGTGGATTGGCCTATACTGACAATTGTTGGTGACCTATTGATGTTGCACGAAATATCCTGCCTTCGAACTCTACAGCACTAGGTTTGAGTTTCACTCCGCAAATTATAGATGCGACATCTTTTGTGCATTATATATATATATATATATATATATATATATATATATATATATATATATATTATTATATATATATATATATATATATATATATATATATATATATATATATATTTTATATATATATATATATATATATATATTATATATATATATATATATACACATATTTATACAGTATCGGAAACAATTTATCTAGGGTATAGACAGAAATCTACACGAGCAACAAGGAACGCAATGATATGATAATACCACATAAACAAGAGAGACGCACTGCTGTGCGCCCCTCCTGTTACCCCACCCGACGCATTAACTGACCACGTGGCAATGCGACACAGCGCACAGCTCGACTCATTCTTGCCGAACCGTGGTTTCGAAAACAAAAGACCGTGACAATTATTACCTTTTCAAACAGGCCGCCTATTTACACATCCGCAGAGAAAGTCCAATAGATTCGGCTATTGTTTGGCCCAAAATAGTGGTTTGTTCGAACATTTAATAAAATAATTCCGTACACAAAATATTTAATTTGGTTTATCTTTTCTTGTGAATATTTTTTTCTCTCCATTCAAAAAATAATTGTTTTTTTGTTAGAAACAAGTTTTTTTGTTTTTATTATCTTACAAAAATATCGTTTGCTTTTGTTTATGTTTAAGAATTTTCTTTTGTTTTCGCGGCCACCACGGCACCAAAGATATTTTGATCTACCTGTCGTCCGACAGATTGAATTGAATCAATGATTCAGTTTAATTTGTCCAAATTATATGAAGTGAAATTATCGTCAATAATTCTTCTTCATTGCAGCGCACACATTCTCCCGACTGCTGCTGGTATGATACTGACGTCCTGAGCTGACCGCCCTGATTCTCTTATCTCTGTGTCGTGACGTAAATATTCCTTCCTCGAGCGAGTCGAGGAGAAATTGTAATGCTCTCTCAACATATACCAAGCTATTCTTTACGCTCCATGAACCACCATACCCAAGATAAATACTTTCGATACTGTATACGTTTCGACCGTGACAAAGTTTTCTTCAGGGACTTCAATTATCTGGATCAATATTTTGAAAACGAACAAACTTTGTGAATATTTTTCGCAATTATATTTTTTTCATGTTGTCAAATGCAATAGAAGTGGTTTTGTGTTACTGCTATTTATTACGCATGAAAACAATAAACGACTATTGATTGTTTTCAAATAATAACAGTAACACGAAATCACTGTTATTGTATTGACAACATGAAAAAAAAAAAAATAAATTATTGTGAAGAATGCTACAAACATATCGGTTTTCAAAATAATGATCCAGCTAATTCATAGTCCCTGAAGAAGACAGTGGTTAGGGTCGAAACGTCGGAAAAATTATAGAGTGTCATCTCCTGAAAAGAAGTCTCGTTATTTTCAATAAAAAAATAAACTCCCAAGAAACTTCATTGTATATTTGGTGCACCTAACTTATTTTTCTTCCTAGAAAAGAAAATGAAAGCAGCTGAATCTGCGACAAACAAACATTTCCTACTCATATGCCACTCAGAATGTCATCTATTTGTCAGCAAAATTTTGTGGAGTCTACTCCCTCTTTCATTCAAGGCAATAAAAACTCGATTCAATTTTCGATATATCGCGTCAGCGAAATATGTCGAAAATTTAATCGAGTTCTTATTGCCTTGAATAAAAGAGGGAGTAGACGTTGTGTGCAAAACGCGAGTTCTGTTTCATTTTTATATGGCCATTGTCCTTTTTCCCACTTTCTTTCTGTTGTTTATTTTAAGTAAAGCATATTTCACTATTACAGAGATTGAGAGAAAAATAACTTGAAATTAAAACAAGTGGAGGGTAGAATGGCAAAAAATTGGGACTGAACCTTGCCTGAATTGGCCGATACTCTAGAAATGAAATGAGATATTTATGTAGAGACACGCAAAGACTCGGAGCGATACAGAAAATTCTCCCAATTTAAGCGTCACATACATTATCCACTTTGGAACATTGCCAACAAAGAATATTTGATGAACTTCTCCAGATAAATCGCCTACTCCAGTCCACAAATGACCCAAAAAATATGTTATCGTTCAGATATTCGTCTTCTCTGAATATGGTAGAAAACAGGTGGAGTAGAGGGTGTGTTAATAATTTAATGTGTTCCGATAAAGCCAAAATGAAAAATGTGACATGATTTGAGATTTCCGATTTATTCAGATTCGGAAAATTCACAGAACTCTAATCATATACAATATGGATGCTTGTGTTGTGGCATGAAATTATTTCAAGTGTGGTCTTTAATTTAATTCAAAATTGGCAGTGTTGAAAATTGTGAAATGGAAGAATAAAAAACAAACAGCAAGATAATTTGAAGAGAAAGATAAAGATATAGATATTGGGAGATCTGTTTTTATACGGAACATAAGAGAAATTGACAGTTTTTTCTGAAATCGTTTTGTTCATTAACCGGAAAAATGTTATCATTATATTTTTGTTTTGCAATATATACTTTTTGTTGAGATTTTAAACCTCGACAAACCATTGTTATTTTTAATATGATGTGGAGAAAATTATACAATTTGGGTCCACAAAATAAAAATGAATCTTTGTCTATGAATTTTCCCTGAAACTTGCCGAAGCAATAAGTATTATTCCCGACAGGTTGAGCATATTAGATTTGGAGTGATACATTTCCTTTGTGATGGGACACCAAATCAACTACTCTTAATATGAAAGGCTATTATATTCAATATTTATTTTAAAGCATGTAGATTGAATACAGTTTTTTTCACACATACAGACAGACACCGGTACAGGTGAAACTAAATAAAAGCTTATAAAAAACCAAAGAATCCAACTTCATAAAAAATTATCAACTGATAACTGTAAGGAGAGAAACAAGCTGGATAATAACTAGGAAATTTTGTTTCAAATGTTATGTTTTTTGTTCTTACCTACTTGAGAAAATAATAAAATATACCATATATAAATATAACTTGAATGTTATAAGCTTATTTATTTTCGAAATAATTCAATGGCTTGGTGGTGTAAGAAACTAAACAACCGGCTGAATTCTGCTTTTTCGAAATATTTTTTATTACTTACTAAATGCAGTTTGTTTCAGACAGCTTGGCCACATTTTTCTGTTCAAAACAGAGAATTAGTCGTAGCTATTTTATTTGAAGAGAGGTCCCAAGGAATAATTTATTGAATTGCTAAAAAACCTAGAAAATAGTGAAACATAATCAATCCAGGCTAAGTTGCTAAAACGTCATACAATTTTCCGAAAATGCCCCAAGAATGGTAATATTCAACAGACCATTCAGATTCATCTGAATAATGCCATCTTCAACAACAGTATTTCTTTTTTCTTGGCAGATGTTGTGAACTTGGTTACAAAAAAAACAAAATATCCAGCAAGAGTAGATAGTTTTTTTATCATACTATCAACTATTGTACCAATCTTCGAAGAAGTGAAGAACAGGTCTCAATAATCACAAATGCCTCTATTATTACAGTGTGTTGAAGCACTGGAATGGTAATGAATAGACAGAATAATTCTACACAAAATCCTAGCGAGTCACGCAGTTTGGATTCAAGACCGACGTGGACACAACTTACGCATTATTTGCTCTGGCTGAGCAGATAAATCAGAAAACAAAAAACAATGCCTCGTTCTTTTTACAATGTTATTTATTTATTTATTTATCGTATGGCGATCTACAAATTCACTTACAGCTATAGGTAAAGTATGTCCATATATATGTAAGAAGAAAGAAGATACAAGCACTTCTACAGGTTGGCAAACAATTAAGATAAATATATTATGCGAATACACTTGAGGCATAGGTCATGGGTTATAAGTCGATGTCCAGGGAGGTCAGCCAATTCACGGCAGCAGGGTGGCATTCAGGATCTCATTCCATTCTCCTTCAAATTCTTCTTCACTTGTACAGCATGGACATGCATCTGGCTTGGCCAGTTCTGATGCGGTTGAGGCTACACCATGCTTTCCTAGGCATTTGCATTCCTGGGGGAGAAACGGTAGGGTCCTCTGTTATTATGGTTGAAATCATGTTGGTTGTCCATTTGGTTTTACAATGTGTCATCGAAAACTAGTATAGAGAAAATTGGGCTATATGGATTACATAATTGGTTTCATTCGTACTTACTCTATCGTGAAATAATTTGGGCATTCTTGAAAGCGGTATCTTACAGGTACTACAGAACAGGTACGTGGGTGGGTATATTGAATTTCGATATCTCTGATCGGGATAAAATTGAACGATTGAAAGTTTACTGCGAAATATGGGTGTTGCAGTTCGATTGTGAGCACGTCTGAATACTTTTTATTAAAGGAAAATATTATTATTTTTTGGAATTACTCGAAATTATGTACTTAAATCCCTCAAACATAATTTTATAAAAATCTTGTTCACTTCAACCAATACTTACGTGATAAATTACTACGTTTGATGCAGTACTGAAGACAAATAGATATTCATTGAATGTTTCGTTCGTTTCTTCAATAATGGCGACCCAGCCTATTCCTGTAAATATGGCGGCTTCTGGAGATTATAATATATTGATCTTGCATTTGCTCAGATGCCTTGCGGTACCCGATCAAATAGTGAGATGCATTGAACAATTGATATCAATCTGGAGAACTCGCTTCACCATAACATCAGGTGGAGCTAAAGTCCAAACAGAACAGGTTATCATCAGGAGAGGTGTATTCTAAGGGATTCCCTCAGCCCTCTCCTTTTTTGCATCTCACTTATGCCATCATCCGTTGCGCCCAGAAAAACCAGTGGTTACAACTGCGGCATCACCGGAGACTGAAGGCATAAGGTCACCCATCTTTTTTATATGGATGACCTGAAGCTTTATGCCTCTGGAAAGGGAGATCTGCAGCAATCTCTGAGGGTGGTGCAAGAGTACACGCATGCTATCGAGATGGGTAAATGTGCATTGGTTCATCTCAGAAGAGAACGACCTGAGGATAAAAGAGAGGTCGCGCAGCTGGTAGATGAAAGCATCATCCTCCATCTGAATGCCAGAGAGGCGTATACCTACCTAGGAGTGTAACAACGTTGCACCCAAGAGGTAGTGGCGGTAAAAAACGCTCTCCGCAGTAAGTATCCGCAGGAACTCCGGCAGATCTGATCGTCAGAACTGTCGGGCATGAACAAAGTTCCTGCCACTAACATGCTTGCCATTTCGATACTAATTTACTCCTTTGGGGTAGTGGAGTGGATACTGGATGAGTTTCGTGAAATTGACGTGAAGACTCGCAAAATGATGCACCTACATCGTAATTTGCATCCGAAATCGTCCGTTTCACAGTTGTACCTCCCCCGCCACCAGGGAGGCCGTGGACTTCTGAGTTCAGAGTGTCTAAACAATAGTATGGTGCTGGATGGAGCCGGTCATCAGGAGCTTGGATCCCCTTCTCTGCATGGTCAAAGACCATAAGATCACATGAAAGAGAGCATTTCTTTTCAAGGCGGAAATCCGTTTTTTTATTTTTTCTAAAAAATCGTGATCTTTTGCAATTCTAGCTCAAAATATCAAAAAGCCCCCGCTCACGATGCCTGGGCATGGGCTTCTCAAATTATTGGGCTAAGATGTGTAAGCACACTGCACAAGATATTAAATATGGCAAGGAAAACAAGGAAGATATCAAACGACTGGAAACTGGCCGCGATAGTACAAAGGAATATTCTTGCTACCAAGATTGGAATTTCTCACAACATCATGAGAGTAGATAGCAAATTGTCATTTGCTTTTCATAGCTGTCACGATTTTCTTCATGCGGACTATATGATGTTAAAATCATCGAATAAACTCGAGCTGGCAAAACCAATATGAGTATGGCCAAAACCCTAGATGAATTTGTGATGGAAAAGAATGAAGTTATTTTAATGTCAGAAGTAGAAGTTGAAATAATTGAGGATCAGAAAAAAATAGGAAGGAAAAAAAATTTTTTTTTAAAAATCTGAAATAAAGCATGGAAATGATGATTCTGAGAAAAATGAGGGAGTTACCAGACTCAGCAATATTAGAAATAAGAACTTTGGGGAAAGTTCGGGTATATGTAAAATAGAATAAAATAGAAGGAAGCCAATTGAGTTGTTTTGAGAACTTTACCAGAATGAGGGATGATTTGTTGAAAATATGAACAGGATGTTCATAAAAACATATGTGGAATCATCTACGACTGAAAGATAAACTTTAGTCACTATCTTTCATCGTCAAGATAACCTCTTGAGGGGTATTGTTGAAAAGGGAAACATTCTCAATTGAAAATTGAATGAAATATTTTTCTGTGAATTTAAAAATCCACGATAAATGAAGTTATTTTTTGTGAATGTCTAACAGAAAACCACTACTTCCCCGGAAGTCATTTGGGAAGGGGTTCGGGTTGGAAGGAGCTGAAACCAGGAGATTTTCCGAATTCTGAGAACAAAAACTTGCAGTTGGAATGAAGCTCAACTGAAGGCAAAACACAAAAAAGCATGGAAAGAGTTGTAGACTAAAACATCCCACGACAATTAACGATAACGGATGAACCAATTAGGTATTATTTATATTGTCATGCCCCCAAAGGTACAGAAAAACTTTCAAGCATAAGAAACAATACGGTATTACTAAATATGAACTTTATAACCAGAAAACAAATTCATAGGGAATGAAAATAAATTATAAAGTCAAATACGCGACCTAACAAATAAACAAAGCCCCGTTACGAATAGATTAACTACCGCCAGCTGGAATACAGATAAAAAATCGCCCTTTTTCAAATGAGTCATACACAATTCACCACTTTCCCATGTTAGTCAAATCTAGGGAATTCATTATTTAAACAAATACGCTATAAATTAATAAGTGTTGACAGCTCGCTAAGTGCAATACCAGAACAAAAATAGATAAATCATGTTTCTATATATTATTTCGGAGACAGTAACAAGCCATTAAGTACTAAGCTGCTGATTTATTATGACAGGATGAAGATAACTATGATGTTAGTAATTTGACCCGCGGCCGATCAAAGCCATTACGCGAAGGGTTAGCGGATATGAAAAGAGACGACGCAAGCCTTCGATATCTGAGTCGATGTACAGACGTTGTGCAAAGAACATGTCCTCTCAAAATGAGGTTAGTTTCCATTCGATTACCATATAGTGAAATAAAGATGAGAAGAGTACGAATATAGTCGTCTTGCAGTGAACTTAAGAAACTTTTAAGAAAAATCATATTCACTTCAAGTCAAACCTAGTAATGACGGCACAAAGTGAATTCACGAGTAAACAAGTATTTTTTCCAAAATAACCTATTATTTATCAACGCTTCAAGAACGAGATGAGTCAACAAAAAACTTCTAGTCGACAGTTCACGACTTAATAGAAAAACAGTATCCATACAACTGATAGTCGAATATACATTGAAATTCTACAGTAAATGAACAGCTTGCGCGGAAATAATTAAAATAATAATCCAATTGAACCATTATCGTGTAAAACTAATACCAGTGAATGAGTGTTGAAACCTAGTGGTAATGGAGTAAGTTCATATATTTTTCTGTATCTTATGCTTGGGCAAATTGAACCATTCATGATTTTTATGTGTTTTTGACGTCATTTTTACTTATATTCAGTATTGAGACTGACAAAAACTGACTTAATGTAAACTCTCCACTATTTTGTGACTATTGCATCATTTTATCCGTATATAGAACGGATGAAAGGCTTTGTAACTTTTTAAAAATATATATGTATATTTCTAATGCATTTTCGAATGTATTCTTCCACAAATCTTTCTGAGAGACGTTAAGTGCTCTCTAGAAGCCCTACACTCTAAAATATAGAGAGAAAGAGATATTCTCTCGAAGCCGCTCTCGGGAAGAATCTCGGTTCAATTATTCTAAAATGCTCCCTATACGCCAAAGTAACTACTTTGGCGAGCAACTTACAACAAAAGGATTAATCAAATATAGTAACTCTATATCTGAGGTCGTCCTTAGCGTTTATTGCTATATAGTTGAAGGAGTGATCCCTCAAAACCAGTGGCGTAACATTTTGGTGTATATGGCCAGACTGAACAATATTGAATGCTGCCATCTGGACAAATATTTGATAAATGGGAGGAGATTCATTTATGTACACGCAAAAATATCTCGGATCGATACACAAACTCTGCAAATGCACTTTGAAACTTTGCCAATTGGGAATTTTTATCTACCCTTATAGAAACTTTTTTCCAACTCAGAAATTGGAGAGAAACATTGGAGTTGGAAAAAAAACGGGGAAAAGTGAAGGTAGAATCCTTCTCCCCCAATTACAGTGGAAGGAACATTTTTCCAGATCCCTAGAGCTATAAATCATAATATGTAAAGAAACAAAAGAAAATAATATAACGATATACTCGAAGAATGGAAAAAAGAGAAATATTTATAGACATGCAAAAATAACGAATCAATACAGAAACTCTGCAAACGTCGCATGCATCATCCACTTTGGTAGTTTGCCAACGGGGAAATATTTGATGGTTTTACTCGTTCATGAGAGTCTAGAAATGAATTCTGCAACTGAGCTCGTCGCTAGGGTAATAAAAACATAAATTACGTGAGCTTTCCTCTACTGAAATATTTATCTAGGCAAATGCATTCTGTTCCAGAGACTATGGATGAACACGGTATGGATATTAAATTGGTCGGATTCTCCGAGATGACAAAGTCGTAACTCAAATGACCCTGGTCTGTATCAAACGCGTAATCTTCATCTAAAAAATGAAAAAAATCCAGTTGCTGGGATTACCCATTGAATTTTTTCTTTACCACTTTCATTTTCATATTGAAGGAACATGTCGAGATGCAGCACTCTCAGAAGTGCGAGAGAGTAAAAAAAGGATTTTATAAATATTACGGGGTTTTTTCAGGGGCGAGATTACAAGTAAAGGCAAGTGTAGGCAGAATTACATGGTTGTACAACTTCTTTAATTCCGCCATATTGAAGCAATGAAACTGATTTCAGGTTTCAATGAAGTTGACAACACTTTTCAGTAAAAATGGCCTCGCACAGCGATCTAGCTGGGCGAAAAACGGACAAAAATAGTTTTTTCGTTAATATAGGAATTTTTCAGGAAACTTTTTTTTGGTTTCGATAGGTATTGCCTTAGCCCAACTTTCAACATATGATTGATTCTTCATGATATTCATACCACGCAAGCGTGGATAACTCAAGGATATTGCATTTTTTGTGCATGAAATCCTAGTTAAGCGTTAATTAAGAATCAGTACAGATTTATGACATTTTTGAAACACAAGTTGTTAGATCTATTTATCAGTATCGGTGTTAATTTAGTTTCAATATCTTGAAATAATTTATGAGTGATGCGCTATGAACAAAAGTAATGTTTATACATTTGGAAGTTTTTTCACATGACGAATAGCGGTGTATAATTTTTCACTTCAAGACTACGATATTTGTTGAATTCTAATCATACAAGTTATTGTAATTGTTTTGACACAAATTTATATATATATATATATATATATATATATATATATATATATATATATATATATATATATATATCTTAGACGGATTCTATAACTCAAATACACATGAATATAACAAACTCACTATTGAACATTTCCTTACACACAATTATCATGTTGCTTTCAGGTTTTAATAATTTTCAAAACTTTAAGGAAAGGGGCAGAATGAAATGAGAAAATGATTCTTTTATTTTCTTATTTTTATATGGTTCCTATATACAGTGCGCGTCAAAATTATGGAACAAATTCGATATTTCGCAAGCCATGTACTTTTGACAAAAATCCTATAATAGGTCGATTTTTGTTTTAAAATGCCAATTTTTCTATGTATATTCTGAAGAGGTTATGTCACTGGTTTCTACATGGTGACGTAATCGGGAATTTTTTTAAATTGAAATAGATGTTTCGTTATACCTCATCTGAAAGGCCTTCCAATACTGCATTCAATAATAATAATTAATTAGATTTTTTTTTACAGGGTGAACAAAAATTAATATTTTATTTCAATAACAGAATAACTCCATATCCAACAAAATAGAACAGTTGAATAAGATGTTCGAAATGCCATCCACCAGTCTCTTAACAATAAGCAAATCTACGGACACATTCCTCTTGCACAATGCGAATAACTTCCGGAGTAATTCTGTTAATTTCGATCCTAATTCGATTTTTCAACTCTTGTAGATTTTGCGGCCTATCTACATAGACCTCCAATTTCAAATAACCCCACAAGAAAAAATCCAGGGGCGTAAGATCTGGAGATCTTAGGGCCACTCTATCGTCCGCGTCTACCAATCCACCTCCTAGAAAAACAGTTATTCAAAAACTCGCGAACATCACGTGCATAGTGCGGGGTGCACCATCTTGTTGCAACCAAATACTTTCATTTGGTGAGTTAGAATTGTTGGCGTTTGGAAAAATATATTTTTATTATTATTACATTATGATTATGAAATTCTTGTATTGTCATCGGTCCTTGATATGTGTTACAAATTCCAGATTATTCGGAAGATTGGAAGTGGGTGAATATTTACTTTCAAGATTTTATTACATTGTGAGTTATTTAGTTACAAGTAAAGATAATAAAAGCGTGTTAAAAAATGCAAAATTTTACTTTTTTGAGCCAAGGCTCTAATCCCTTAGACTGCCCTGGCAGACAAGTGAGTCAGTGCTCTACTACACCAATGGATCCTTTCCAAATATTAATAGTAAGCTATTTCCTAGTCTAAAATGGAAACAAAAGACAATCACAAATTAATGCCATAATAGGCAAGTAAGTGTCAAATAAATGTCAGTTGAAATATCAACAAATATTCTTCACAAATTCTAAGTGAAAAGGTTCTAAAAGTAAACTATGGCTACTTTAAGTGAAACCCAACACATAAAAATTTCAATTTTTATTGGATGCGGAGATAGAACCAGAACTCAGCAAGAGGTATGCGACTCGTTCAATGCGAAGTATCCAAATAGACCTATCAGTCATTCAACAGTCAGTAAGATTGAGAAAAAATGTAGAGAAACTGGTCATGTCAAACATATTCCGACTCCTAAAATGGAAGAAAACGTGAAACTCGATGTTCTATTGGGTGTAGAGAATAATCCTCACAATACTTCGCGACAAATTGCAGCAGACCTTGACATATCCCAAAGTTCTGTATTACGTATTCTAAAAGCAGAAGAGTACCATCCATACAAAGTACAGCTACATCAACAACTCAATGATGATGATCCCGATCGCCGTGTGGAGTTCTGTGAAATAATGCAGATTTGTGTAACGCAATCCACGTTTTATGAAACAAATTCTGTTTTTTCCCATGAGGCTACGTTTTGCCCTAAATGGTTCAGTAAATCGTCAAATTGCAGATATTGGAGTAGAGAAATCCTCACTGGATGATGGACGGGCATACTCAATACCCTCAGAAAGTCAATGTTTGGGTAGGGATAAAACGACAGGATTATTGGCCCGTATTTTTTCGAGGAAATCTCGGGGAGCGTTACTTGGAATTTTTAAGAAATGAACTCATACCTAGCCTTGCCGATATTTTCCAAACGCCACAATCCTAACTCACCAAATGAAAGTATTTGGTTGCAACAAGATGGTGCACCCCGCACTATGCACGTGATGTTCGCAGAGTCTTTGAATAACTGTTTTCCTAGAAGGTGGATTGGTAGACGCGGACCGATAGAGTGGCCCTCAAGATCTCCAGATCTTACGCCCCTGGATTTTTTCTTGTGAGGTTATTTGAAATGAAGGTCTATGAAGATAGGCCCAGAATCTACAAAGTTGAAGAATCAATTGGATCAGAAATTAACACAATTCTCGGAAGTTATTCTGAATGCAAGAGGAATGTGTCCGTAGATTTGCTTTTGTCGAGACTGGTGGATGGCATTTCGAACATCTTATTTGACTGTTCTATTTTTTGTTGGATTAAAGTTATTTCTTATTGAAATAAAATTAATTTTTTTCACCCTGTACAAAAAATCTTATTAATTATTATCATTGAATGCCTTTTAAGATATCCAAACCCATTCCAAAAAAAATTATTAAATTCCCCCATAATCAAAAATAAAAAATTTAAAATAAATCCCAAGGATTTTTTTCAAATCAAAATATCAATTTTTTAATTTTCCCCTTATTAAAAATCATTATTTTTCAAAAAATCAAAGAAAATTCAAATTTTTAATTTTTATTAATCAAATAAAAACTGGAATCATTGAAACAAGGATCCTTTATCATCGGGATGAAGATAACTCGTGCCACTAATTCAAAGGTTAAAACTTCTGATTAGATTATCAGGAATGAAGAAGTTATCTAATTCATCGCCGATCATATAATGGTTCTTTTATAATTGTATATGGATAATAAATAATTCCATGTTCCTTATTTCGAATTCATTGATATGAACGAATCACAAAACACAAACCTGTGGCAGGTATGTAAGACTCTTCGACTGCATTTTATAGCAATTCTAAAAACAGGAATTGTAGATCTCTTTAAGTCAATTTTAATCATAATTTTAAAAATTTATCATTCTATGAAAAAATTATTTATATTTTGTTAATATTTCTAGTAAGAAAACGCTCGAAGCGTTTACTCATTTAAGATATGCACAGTATTTTCCTGACTCGTGATTAGCGACACCAGAAACCAACCAGAATTGAAATTTACTACTCATTCGTAAATGCTACGAGTGATTTCTCTTGTCTTCCACTTTTCAAAATATACACGGAACAGTTCGGTGTTTAGTTGTAAGAAACAGATAATCTTGGAAACAGTGTTCATATGTTATTCTCAATCACACTAGGTCCCAATGAGGGCCGATACAATTCTGAAAACAATTTCAATACTGTGTGGGGGTGTTTTGTGATAATTGCCTCAGAGCTGTATTGACCTCATCTTCCAGTTTGGATATAACGAGGTTCGTTTGTTTTCATCACTTTGAAATTGAGTATGTATCTGTTGGATATCTATAGAAAGCAAGGTACTCTTTTCGTACATTTACCGCACAATCAATTCAACATTCCACATTGTTTGAATGTTTATTCCATCGGCATTTGCGTTAACTCACAGCTCTGATCAGGACAGCTGAGGCGCATCCCAAAATTTTATACATATATATATATATATATATATATATATATATATATATATATATATATATATAATATGAATGGTAAGAATTTCGAAGGGACTGGTGAACAAAACGGAAGAAATTTAATGGAAATAGCCCTCAGAGAGAAGTTTTAACCGTAGACACATGTTTCGTGCTCTCGGCCCTCATCAGTACGGTGAAGAAGTGCAAGGATGAACAACACTGGGTAGAAAACGACAAATCAACGGAGTCAACAAACATAAACCAGCCGCACATTTGTGGTTTCGGTTAGCAGACCCTGCATTCCAGGGCAACAACCAACGTCCCCACGGAGGCAGCTATAGCTACCTGCGTGACATCCGGGTCCAGGATTATAGATATGAATAGGAAGAATATCGAGGGGACTGGTAAACAAAACGGAAGAAATTCAATGGACATAGCATTGCACTTCTTAAAATTCTCTCTGAGGGCTATATATGTCCATTAAATTCCTTCCGTTTCATAAATATATATAAATATATATATATATATATATATATATATATATATATATATATATATATATACAGGATGTTACCACATAACTGAGAAAGTTTTTAGGGGGCGATTGCTTGTCGAAAATTAAAGGGAGTCATTCATGTAAACAAAAGCTCTTAGGCATTTCCTTGAAAAGTTATACGCTTTTTTCTTGGAATTGCTGAAGAGTTGAAGAAATGGCATTTTATGGGCACGTTCTACCAATAAAAAAGCTACCTATGAATATTCTTTTGTGTTGTGATCTTTTAAAGGGGTGAAACATGCAACCCCTATTCCATTTCTTACCAGAACTTTTCAACGAAACAAAATGTCTCAATTTGAAAATATGTATTGGAAAGAACGATTCATTGCAAAACTTTTTTAACCCATGCGTTCTGTCCGTAAAAGCAATAGTTTCCTAATAAAAAAATAAAATACAACATTGTGCATGAACGGATCTTCTGTGAATGGAATCGAAAAAATCTAGTAGGTGGCTGTCATGTTTTGTTTGCACAACTTATAACTTCAATCGCAGTATTTTAGAATCGAAAAAATCTAGTAGGTGGCTGTCAAGTAGCTCTGATTTCTATGTGGTGGTTGAAAGTTCAATGGTGTCATTTGAATCATCAATATGAACTATTACACTAACGCTGAAATGGCCGATATGCATTTTATGTATAGTCATGCCAATGGAAATTATTTGGCATGACGGCTCTATGCAGACATGTATCCTCAGCGCGTGATACCTCATCACACAATTTTTGCAATCTTCACCAACGTCTCTGTGGAAGAGGGACTTTTCAAAAACGAACGACTGATTGTGGTCGTCCACGAGTAATAACAACGGTGACACTGGAAGAAGAGAATCTCAATATATTTTTTTTTTTTTATTCAGAGAAGAAAAGTTGCATCAACCGCTAGGGTTATTCGCAATGGCATAATACATATGGTTCGATTAATATATGATATTTAAAATTAATTAATATATGTTGAGAAATGTGTATATCGTTGAGGAAAGCTATCAATTGTTCAGTGTCACAGTTTTCACCAAGAATGTCTTTCATCGTTTGTGGGATGTGATGAGTAAGTCTGTCGATGTGATAAAAGACACATTCTGTTAAAATATGTTTAACCTCAGTTCTGTTTCACACACTTCCCCATCTGGGTTTATCACCACCTGTTATGAGGTATCCATGTGTTAAGCGGGTATGTCCCAGTCGCAGACGTGTCAGGATAACTGGTGTCTTCTGTTTTCAGGAGAATTTTTTCCATAGGGAGCACTGATGTTTTACTTCCGCTAGCTTAGAGGTGGAACTATTCCATTGATGTTGCCAATTGTTGGTGATTTCTTGTTTGTAGAAAGAGTTCAGGTCAATGTGATTTATTTTTGGGTTCAGTAGCAGTCAATGGATTTAAGATGGCTGCTATCGCCAGTTGATCTGCTCGTTCATTGCCTGGGATGCCCACATGAGATGGGACCCACATGAATCTGATCACTGCTCGGTTTTAGTTGAGTACATGGAGCTCTTGTTCAATAAAAAGTATAATGGGGTTTTGGGTGTTTGATTGATTTATTGCCAGAAGAGCGCTCATGGAGTCTGTTATGATGAGGCACTTCCCAATTTTTTTATTATTTATGTACTTCAAAGCTTTCCATATAGCGTATGTTTCTCCAGTGAATATCGTACTCTCTGTTGGTAGTTTGAACGAAGCTTGAACCCCTGCGGTAGTGAACGCCGTTCCGACTCCATCACTAGTTTTGGATGCATCTGTGTAGAGGAGGTTGAAGTCTGCATAGTGTTCCAGAAGATGAAGAAATTCTGCCCTGATCTCTCCATGGTTCGTTTGGCTTTTATCATATCGTGCGAGGGTATTGTCAACTATGATTTTGGGAATGCTCCAGGGTGGAAGGATTGGGATATTTGAGGAAATAAATGTTTTTGGTCTCTGGAGGTGCATTCTAGATAAATGTGGGGGATGATTTCTGATAGTTCGAGTTTTTCCAATGCACATTTCTGCTGTGTCCGTTATGATCTGTGAGAATTGTTTAACTATTTCATCTATGCCAAGCGAAAACAATTCATTTTCTTCCAAGCATGATATTCGCGATTCTAGGGTTGTGCTAAAAAGGGGCCAGTCTGCGTTGTTAAGGGACCATTTCGGAGAAGGTGTGGACAATGGATCTACCTTTTGATTATTTATTATGATCGGGTAGTGGTCGCTACCATACAACTCACTAAGAACATCCCATTCGAGTGATATGGACAATATTGGCTCACAAATTGAAAGGTCAATGGCTGATGATTCTCCATTGCCTACATTGAAGCGAGTATTCCTACCATAATTTAGCAGATTGAGGTTCAAATTGTTAATAATGGTTTCTATTTTCCTTCCCTTTGTTGTGGTTCTTTTCGATCCCCAGATATGGTGATGTGAATTGAAGTCTCCAAGTATCAAGCGGGGTGTGGGTATTTGATTGAAGAGGTCCGTAATGGCATCAATGTTTGGATCCTGGTTTGGTGGAATATATATATTACATATATGTAGTTTTCCGGTCCTTCGATTGATACTGCACTGCCTCCATTCCGTCGCAGTGGGATAGCTTGTTAATGAATTTTTCACATAAATGGCTACTCCACCGCTGGCGTGTTGATTAATGAGTCTGTTTTTATAGAAGCATGTATGGTTGGATAATTTGTGTACTGTATCATTCCGAAAATGAGTTTTTTGTAAACAGATGATTGATGGGGTGTATTTTGATAGAATGATTTTCAACATTTCTATTTGGGTGTAATACCCATTAAGGTTCCACTGTATTATTGAATTGAATTTACTGTTTTTGATGTTTAAAAGGTTTCTTGGGATGTGTTGCTGTCCTCTATGTCACTGATTAGCTCGAGTTTCAATTGTTTCCTTATTTTATTCTGAACTTTGGTGCATCTTGTTTTGATTTTACGTTCAGTTAGAAGGGGGTAAATTTTATGTAACAAATTTAGGAGGCCGGTGATATCTAATGTGTATGATTTTGCAACGCTCAGCGGGTCAACAGAGCCATGGATGTTTTCAAAAAAATTCTTTAGTTCTTCGTAGGTCAATACATATTGCTGGAATTGGTCTTCAAACATCGGTTTGATGGGACCTAGTAGTTCATCCATCTGTTGTTTTTCGCATGTAATAGTTTTACCTTTTTTTCTTCGTTGTTCTACAGTGGGTTTGGCGAATAACTCTTTTTCATCAGGTGTAATCGGTTCTGGGGTGGTTATTTCGAGTCTGTTCCTTTTTGCTGAAGGTGTGGCTACCGGTGGTGTGATTGTTCTTACCTCCTTGGGCCGTTCAACCTCAGTATTTTCGGTTGATTGTGATGGAGTGTTGTTAACGGTATTTGCGTCGTTATCTTGTGTGAGGTTTTGTGTAATGATCTGGTGGGTAATCGTGGCGATTTGACATTGTGCTGCCAAATGTCCCTCCTGCTTACATTTGAAACATAGCTTGTCAAGAGACAGATAAATACGGTAGGGAGTTTGATCATATGTGATGACTACGGATTGAGGAATTGTAGAGGGGTCAGTTGGGGAGATATAAGTTTGTCTGCGGAAACTCAATATGTGCTTATATTCCGGGTTGGAGGTCCTATTCTGAGGAAGTGATGGGTGCAACAAAGTCAGTCCTATTTTATGGAGTTCGCTGTTAGTACTTCATGGGGATTGTGGGACAGACATTAGATATAAGTAGTTTTTCGTTCGGTGTGATTAGTTTTCTGGCGATGTGGGTTTCTTGACCTATGGTGATTTTTCCTTCGGATTCATTTATGAATTTATCTACGATTTCTTCACTTGATAAGTATACGCAAATTCTGTTATTGGCAATTCTCGAGGAAAATAAAATATTTCTTGGATGAACAACATTTCCCAAAGCTACGAGGTAGTCCTCCAGTTTCAGGTTTTCGAGGGCAGTGAACAGAATTCCTTGTTTTTTAGAAGGGTGCTTGGTGGGGTTCATTTGACTTACTACGGATGAGAATAGTCTGTTGATATTTGGGGGATTCCTGTAGTCAGAAATCCCCAAATTAGTTCCTTCATTCATGATTGAGAAATTGATTTCATTACAGCCTTAGTGCGCCCCTGCACTTCTGCTCCAAGAGCGCTGATAAGGCTTGGTATTTGGCCTTGCGTACAATGCCGATTCCTGTTTCACTTATATTTATAAGGATATTTGAACACTTATAGCAATTGACTTACAGGAATATAGACGATGTCTTATGTTTGGAACTGATAGATGTTTCACTCGAATTTGTAGACTTTTAATTTCGCGTATAAATAAAAGTTTCGGAGACTGATTCTGAGCACACTTATTGGTTACAATGTCAGGGCCGAACTGAGAATCTCAATATGATTGAAGATCGTCCGGAATTAAATACAAGACAAATTGCTAACACACTTAATATTAGCAATAAACTAATCTGGAAAAGTTCAAAGGATCACCAATTGTATTCTACCATATTCAACGAGTCCAGGCATTTTTGCCGCGAGATTTTCCCCATCGAGTAGACTTTTGTCAATGGAGGCTTCAAATGATTACCCAAAATACTCAATTTTTAGAAAACGTAATATTCACTGACGAATCCAACTTTTCAAGGCAAGAGATTACAAATTTCTATAACAATAATCTATGGGCCAAAGATAACCCACATGCAATTCAATATGAATTTTCACTTAACGTGTGGGTCGGAATTATTGGCGAAAATATTATTGGACCACATTTTCTACCGTTAAGGCTATACAAATTTTATCCAGGAGCAGCTTTCCATTTTACTTGAAAATGTGCCACTAGCTATTCGACCACGAATGTGGTTTATGCACGTTGGTGCGCCTGTCCATTTCAGCATAACTGCTCGTCAGTACTTGGACGACGTGTATCCAAATCGTTGGATAGGCAGAGCAGGACCTCAACCTTGGACTCCCAGATCTCTATACTCAAACCCGTTGGACTTTCGCAACCGGGGGTCACCTGAAGTCCTTGGTTTATACGACCCCCATTGACTGTGTGAATGATTCAAGGAATCGCATCATTGCAGCCTGCGAGACAATCCAAAACACACCAGGAATATTTCAACGTGTGCGCCAGTCTATGAGACGAAGACTTGATTCCTGTCTAATGGTTGGAGGTGGTCATAACGAGCAGTTCTTATAACTCCGTTTGATCTTGTTGCCTTTTTCTTTGTTGTAATACACATAATTTTTTTTTTTTCATGCACAATAATGTTAATTTTTATTAGGAAACCATTGCTTTTACGGACACAACACAGGAATTAAAAAAGTTTTGCAGTGGATCGTTCTTTTCAAAACATATTTTCAAATTGGGAAGTTTTGCTTCGTTGAAAAGTTCTGGTGAAAAATGGAATAGGGGTTGCATGTTTCACCCCTTCAAAAGATCACAGCAAAATAAAAAAAATATTCATAGGTAGCTTTTTTATTGGTAGAGCATGCCCACAAATTGCTATTTCTTCAACTCTTCAGCAATTTCAAGGAAAAAAATATATTTTTTCTCTCATTTTTGGAAGCGTGTAACTATTCAAGGAAAGGCCTGAGAGTTTTTGTTCAAATAAAAGAGAGAGAGAGAGAGAGAGAGAGAGAGAGAAATCATTTATTAAGCTAAGAGCTAACTTACAAATAAGAAATAGTACAACAACAAAAAAATATCCTGAAGCTGATTTTAAAAGTTAAAAAAAAACAACATTAATGTTCAACTTTCACAAATTAGAAAAACGATCACTACAAAACATGATAAATACATATATTTCTCAAAAGAGAAGTGAAGTAGGGTAGTTTTGTTTACAGTAACAATTCGTAATATTAGCTATTCAAAAGATGCTCTTTCAATCTGTTAATAAATACTCGAACGTTTCCTGATGCTGTAATAAATTTTAATTCGGGTAAGTTATTATATTCAGTCATTCCTTCATCATATATATTTCGTTTGGTTTTCATTAATGAGGTAGGGGATATTTGTACGTGGTTTTTTTGTCTGGAATTATAATTGTGAATATCTTTCCTGAACCGAATATTCTCGCTCAAATAAGTCGAAAGTAAATTATTCAAAATCTTATATATGAAAACTAATGTGCGAAATTGAATGTATTCCTTGACTGGAAGCCAATTTAATGTCCTTTGCATCAATGAAATGTTAGTGTATTTAAGACTTCTCAGAATAAATCGCATACAACGATTTTGTAATATTTGAAGTTTTTTTACGTCTGTGCTATTACACATGTTCAAAATTGTGGCACAATATTCAAAATGCGGTTTTATAATCGAATTATATATAACTTGCCCAGCATATAAGGTCAAATCCTCACTCACACGATGAGCAAATTTCACTGTAGAATTATGTTGCTCTACCAGATATCTGTTTTTTCCTATTATCATATAAGTTGATTTATTAGGATTCACAAGTAGTTTGTTCATTTTCATCCAACTTTCAATTTTTAATAAAACTCTGTTTAATTTTTCAATGGCAGCATCCACACATGTACAAGAAACATATAGAATTGTGTCGTCAGCAAAAAGGTGAATTTTGCAGTCACCCAGCTCAATTAAAAAAATATAATTTACGAACATTATGAAGAGCAGAGGTCCCAATACACTACCTTGAGGTACTCCAATGTTCACCTCTATTTTTGTTGAATACACTTCACCAAGACCCACTTTACCAAGACCCCCTTCACCAAAACCCCCTTTAATTTTCGACAAGGAATGACCCCCTAAAAACTTTCCCACTTATTTGGTAACACCTGTATATATATATATAAGTCAAAAGTCACCCCCCCTCTTATTTTTGGAACGATTATACATAAACAAATGAAATTTGGAAACTGAATATAAAAGGTTGTAAACTTCCCTACTAGTGATGATAAATGACGAAATCGTCAGAGATGACGTCACAAGGCCATTGTGACCAATAATTTTGAATGGAACCCTACGGCAAGCGACACCTCTTTCAAGAGGTATCGAAAAAACCTATCCAATGATACTGATTTTGTTTGTGTTTATGGCAGTTTCAATGGCTCATTAGTAAACATTAAAATTTAAATTCCATTCAGTATGATATTAATTACAGATTTAAGAATCAGTGTTAGGAATGGAATTCATATATTTATTTGAAGATACTTTATTTCCTGTTTCTAATGTTTTTCATGATTACCCTATATATGTAGAAAAACAATTATAGATGAATGTCAGAATTTACTTGTCAAATACACTTCTTATTATAAAAAGTATAAAGTTATTTAAATACTATACAGTAAATATTGCCCAATTCACCCCAAGTCTGCAGTATTTACATTTTGGCGACCGTGACAGAACCAGCAATGGAAATCGTAAAGAAAGAAAGGAGTTTTATCAGAAGACAAGTAAACGTCATATGCGAGAAAGTTGATTCCTTGGAGATAGAAATCAAAATAGGAAAGCCTATAGAAAAATACCAATTGGAGTCTCTTCGGGAAAAGAATCTGGAGAATACAACTACAAGATTGAGCTGCCTTGATGATAATTTAAGAGAAACTTTTTTTTTCCGAAGCGCTCGATGATGTACTGGAAGGAGAATATCAAAAACGCAATCCTATAGGGATAAATATTTCGAATATCAACCCAAATGTGAATACCTACTGAGAAGATTTGATGACGATGTTCAAACTAATAAAGGAGGGTGCTGTACGAGCGATGAAACCAAACGGAAATTCAATTGCCGAAAATTGCTGAGAAAATTTGATGGAAATATCAAAATTGGATTGGTTTTTGGGCCAGAAAGAAAAATACAGAAGATGAGAAAATAGACGTTGAAGATAAATTCCAATATCTACTTCAATCTATGGAAGAAGGTTCCACCAGCTCTCGAATTAGTAGAAAGTTTCCCACCATCTGGAGCAAATTATCTTGTCGCCATTGACCAGTTGAAAGCAAGGTTCGCTAGAGATGAGCTACCATTGAGGTATATTTTTAGAGAACTTTTAAATTTAGTTTTGAAACAAGCTATGAAAGAGAAACAGGTATGTCACTTTCCAGTTTATACGATAAATTAGAAACACAGCTTAGAGCTTTAGAGACACTTGGGTAACCAAAGAAAATACGCTTCAATGCTGCTACCATTGGTTGAATCTGCTCTGCCAACCGATTTGTTGAAAGTTTGGGAAAGACATAGAAATGTTAATAAAATCAAATTGTCAAATCTTACACAGGTTTGGTCCAAAGGAAAACAACACTTATTCCGATTATTTATCAATGCTATTGGATTTTTTTAAGGAGTGAAGTGGAATCTAAGGAGAGGATCAACTTAGCACAGAAAGGTTTGTAAATGAGCCCAAATATCAGATGGATAACATTCTCAAAACACAGAAGCAAGGTGAGAATAGTAAACCATACACAGCAGCAGCTCTTTACTCTGGAAACCCGGAAGGATATTGAAAAAAGTAAGAAAATTCCAACTTGTTTATTTTGTGACAAATCACATTTGAGTCAGGAATGCATAAAGGCACAGGGATTTTTCTTTCCATGAAAAGAAAGAATGTATCACTAAGAAAAGAGGTTGTTTCGCTTGTTTGAAACAAAATCATTCAATAAAGAATTGTAGAGCATATGTCAGATGTATGATATGTTCGAAAAAACATTATCCGATTATGTGTCCTGACTTGATTAGAAAAATAAATAACACTGAACCAAAAAAAAACAGAGTCGATAGTGTTCTGAGTATTGAGAATATACAGCCCGACAAAACAGATAACGTTCTCACATGTAATTTTTTCTCCTTCAGTATTATTACAAACAGTTATTGTAAAAAGTTGTCAATGAAGATGAAAAAGTTGGTGAGAGCACTTTTAGATTCGGGATCTCAACGCTCTTATGTTTTATCCAATTTTGCGAAACAGATGAGTTTGAAAAAAAATCGGGCGAAGAAAAAAATTATACAGGGTGTTTTCGGTGGTTACACTTCAGAACCTCAAATCCGTACTTTATACAATATTGTTATCAGAGACATCAAAAATTCTTTCGAATGTAGATTAGATGTCTTGGAACAGAATAGAATATGTAATAATATTCCAAGATTAGACAATATTACATATATAAACTATTTGAGAAATAAAAATATAATTATTTATGACAATGAATTCGAGAATGTTTCAAGTGAAATTGAACTTTTTTTAGGGGGGGATATATTCGGCAAAATTTATTGACAGGTAACACCGATAATATCGATGACGGACTAACAGCAGTTGAAACTAGATTTGTGGACAATCATGGGTAAATATTTTCCAAACGTAATATGAATATATTTTCTGGATTTTTTGATAATTACTCTATAACTGATTTATGGAATTTAGACACGTTGGGAATAAAGGATCCACCGGAAATGAAGACAAAGGAAGCTCTAGACGAAGAAACTTTAAGAAGATTCTACGACACCATTTCATGCAAAAACAATAGATATGAAGTCAACTTGCCTTGGATTGACGGTCATCCCACAATACTGAGTAATAAAAGTTTGGCACAGAAGAGATTGAAGTCGAATACGAAGAGGTTGGTTGACAAAGGAATGTTTGATGCCTATGAAAAGATATTCGAGGAATGGAATGAACTAGGAATCATAGAAGAAGTCACAGTTGATGAGAATATGGAAAAAGGGGTACATTATCTTCCTCATCATGCAGTCATCAAAGAATCCAGCGCAACAACAAGAATTCGTCCAGTTTTTGATGCTTCAGCAAAGGATACACAGGGTAATACATTGAATGGCTGTTTAGATAAAGGACCTAATTTTTTGGAAATGATTCCTGCACTTCTTCTAAAATTTAGAATAGGTATAATCGGGGTTATTTCTGACATAGAAAAGGCGTTCTTACAGATAGGTTTGAAACAAGAGGATAGAGATTTTTTGCGATTTTTATGGTGGTCAGATTATTCACAAGAAATAACGAAAACTTATAAACATTGTAGAGTTGTGTTTGGAGTAAAATCTAGTCCCTTCCTTCTCTCAGCAACAATTTCATATCATTTGAATAGAGCTCCAGCATATTTGAAAGGGTCTGCAGAAAAACTTAAAGATTCCTTTTATGTTGACAATTGTGTAACGAGTGTCAGGAATGAAATCGAATTGCAACAGTTCATTAAAGAGTGTACATTATTAATGTCCAAAGCTAAATTCAATTTAAGAGGATGGGTTCACAATCCTTCGAAATTAGAAGAACCATCAATTTCAGTTGATTCAAAAGAAAATATCGTTGGAGTATTAGGATTACTTTGGAGTTTTGCAGAAGATACAATTTTTTGTGATACCAGATATCTGATGAAAGAAAATAATTTTCCATCAACAAAAAGATGTCTATTATCAATTGCTCAGAAACTATCCGATCCTATAGGGTTCATTAGTCCAGTTTCACTTATACCTAAAATGTTGTTACAAGAAACATGGAAAAGTAAAATTGATTGGGATCAAAACTTACCAGAAGATATCCATACTCAGTTCGAAACATGGTTGAAACAAATCGATTTGCTCAGTCTATGTAAAATTCCTCGAACACTATGTAAAAATACTAATTTGGAAGATTCAGAAACGACAAGCATTCATGTATTCTGTGATGCAAGTCAAAAAGCTTACGCAACTTGTATATATTTGAGGTCTACCAATTGTGGAAACATAACAATCAGATTGTTGTTAGCTAAATCAAGGGTAGCACCAAAAAATACAACTCTACCAAGACTTGAATTATTAGGGATGGTTTTGGGAGTACGCTTACACCAAACTATAAAGAAAATATCAGAATTCAGAGAGATAAAAACATATTTTTGGAGCGATTCAATGGTGGCACTGACATGGGTAAAATCTAATTCTAATTGAAGTACCTTTGTTGCAAACAGAGTCAGGGAAATAAAGGTTTTCAGTGGCATTGAAGACTGGAACCATGTTCCTGGAAAAATAAATCCTGCAGATGTTGCGTCTAGAGGCTGCACTGTGAAACATGTATTACAAAGTAGTTGGTGGAATGGTCCAAGCTGGCTGTACACTAATCCAGAGAATTGGCCACGTAATGAAATCACTTGTTCACAACAAGAAGTTGATGAAGAGAGAAAAAAGACAATTCAAACACTCTTATGTCCAGTGAATATTTCTACGGAGGATTTCAATTATTTCTCCAAATATTCAAAAATTATTAGAATGATAGGATGGATTTTTCGGTTTGCAATCAATTCAAGGAAGAGTGCTGTGGAAATATTGGGAGAACTCACTTTCGAGGAAATTGACAGAGCTGAAATACGTCTACTGAAGTCCATACAGCTGGAAACCTTTGGGAGTAACCCGAACCACCTTAAGAATTTACAGATCACCGAAGACAAAAATGGATTATGGAGAATCATAACGAAACTAACTGAAGGAGAAGATTCGTATCCAATACTTATACCAGGTAAGAATAAAATAATTCACAAATTAATTGAAGAACAACATCGAATTAACTTACATGCAGGAGTTCAGGCATTGTTGTGTATATTACGTGAAAGGTTTTGGATTTTGAAAGCAAGAAAAACAGTTAAACAAGTCATATCCAAATGTATAATCTGCAAAAGGTACAATAGTAAATTCGTTGATACACCATTTGCCCCATTGCCAAAAGACAGAATACATTGTGGAGCAGCTTTCGAAATAGTGGGAGTGGATTTAGCCGGTCCATTATATCTGAAAGAAGGGAAAAATGTTGGATAGTTTTGTTCACATGCGCTGTTTACAGAGCAGTTCATCAGAACTGCAGAATCACTTTCCACAGAAACTTTCATTTATGTTTGAGAAGATTCACAGCACGCAGGGAAGAGTTTCTGTCATATATTCTGATAATGGAACAACTGCATCGGTGCAAACAATCTTATGAATAAATTGATTGGCAGAAAATTTTGGAGTACTCATCTGTGAAGAAAATAAAGTGGATTTCAATCCACCTACTGCTGCATGGTGGGGAGGATTCTGGGAAAGGATTAGTAAGGATGATAAAAGAATTATTGAGAAGAAATCTCGGGAAATCTTCTTTAAATTACGAAGAGCTCAACACATTATTGTGCGAATGTGAAGCGATTATTAACACTCGCCCGTTAACTTATTTTTTCTGAAGAGGATATTTTAATGCCCTTAAGTCCTTCCATGTTTATTACAGACATACGGTCTAGTGAACTGCCAGAATTTGATGATTTAGACAGAATGAGTTTGTTGAGACGTCATCGATATATCTCAGAGACGATTTTCGGAGCCGATTTAGGAAAGAGTACTTATCAGAACTTGCTAATACTGTTCGAAGGAGACAAGGTAGTTTAAAAGTGGGAGACATAGTATATGTGGGTGCTGAAAACATGAAGAGAATGGACTGGCCTTTAGCAAGAATTCTGGAAATATACCCTGGAAGAGACAATACACCCAGAATAGCCAGGATCAAGACGAAGAATGGTGAGATAATCCGTCCATTCCAAAGACTATATCCTTTGGAAATTGGATCTCAAGAAACAAAAGAATTGAAAGGACAAATAGAACAAGCAACAGCTCCAGACATGAGATAAGCTTCAAGGGTGAAAAGTACAAGGAGAAGAGATTCAAGAAAATCAACAGCAAGAGACAACACGTCACAAGAGGACAATATTACAGAAAAGGCAAAAGGAAACAAAGAAGGGAACGGAAGTATAGATGATGGTGTCATCACTGTTACCAGAGGCGGTAGACAAGTGAAGAAACCGCAGCGTTTCAATTTTAATTAGTTACATTTTGTTAATTCTATAACGGTAACAAATTATAACGGGGGGAGGATGTTAGGAATGGAATTCATATATTTATTTGAAGATACTTTATTTCCTGTTTCTAATGTTTTTCATGATTACCCTATATATGTAGAAATACAATTATAGATGAATGTCAGAATTTACTTGTCAAATACACTTCTTATTATAAAAAGTATAAAGTTATTTAAATACTATACAGTAAATATTGCCCAATTCACCCCAAGTCTGCAGTATTTACAATCAGCATCTACTCGAAGAAATTGCTCGAAGTGACCTCCATTTACTCCCTGACAGTGAAATATCCTATTTTTATACTCTTCTCGTTCTTGCAAATGTGTCTGCGGAAACAGCCTCACATTCTGCAACAATACGTTGTTTAAAACGGCAATATTGTCAGGTTCAGTGGCGTAAACCTTTGATTTGGGGTACCCCCACAAAAAAAATCCAAAGGTGTGAGGTCCGGTGATCGAGCTGGCCATTCCGTTGAACCTCTTCGTCCAATCCATCTACCACGATACTCCTCATCCAAATACCGTCTTACTGCACCGTTATAGTGTGGAGGAGCACCATCCTGTTGGAATGTTATTTACAAATTGCCGAATTCATCTGGATTATCTTCCAAAATTCCAAGGATTAACGGTTCTATTGCGTTTTGCAACAGCTCCAGATAAACCTCGCCAGTTAAATAAGTATTTGAAAAAAGAGGCCCAACGATGTGGTTTCCCAGGATACCTGCCCAAACATTCACCTTCTGGGGAAATTGGGTATGTGTTTCACGAAACAGGTGAGGATTTGCGTCACTCCAATACCTCACATTCTGTGTATTTTTATTTCCATTTGGATAGAAAGTACTTTTGTCACTAAAACAAATTGTTTTGACATAGTCTGGCTGTTGGTTAATTTTAGTTTCCATATTTTCACAAAATTCTAGTCTTCGGTCTGGGTCGTCGTCTGAGAGTTGATGAACCATTTTTGATTTGTATGGATGAAATTTCTTTTTTTTCAACACCCTGTGACTTCACAGGTAGATGCAACGTGAGTTGTTGAAGAAGTAGGATTAACCATTACTTCTACCAGTATATCAATTTTTTTCTCATCAGAAATTTGTGGTCTGCCAGATCGTTTCGCATCATTGATACTACCCGTTGTTTCCAACTTACGAAGGAGCTCCCTCAAATATGTCCTCGAAACGGGGCGATCGGGAAACCTCTCATCAAAAATGCGTTCTGCTGCATGAATATTTTGTCCAGTTTCACCAAGAATTAGGATCGCTGCTACTTTATCACCTTAAGCACGTACCATTTCGCTTCTTGAAGCACTTAAACGTTCGGCTCACAACAGTTTAACAAATTATTGAAATGTACAAAAATATTAAAAGTACCAAAACTGCTAAAACAGTTTAACGTTCGATCAACAATACACAAATCATTAAATGTACAATAACTTGGACAATTACAAAAACGTCGAATTAGGGAGACTAACAAAAACGTCAGCTCATTTGACAACTATCCAGAGCCGGAGCTTGAATTTTGAATTTTAGTATTAACTGATTTAATTCATCACAGCTTTGCGTTTTTTGAAAGCGAGTTGCCAAAACTGCCATAAACACAAACAAAATTAGTATCATTGAATAGGTTTTTTCGATACCCTTTAAAAGAGGTGTCGCTTGCCGACATTTAAAATTATTGGTCACAATGGCCTTGTGACGTCATCTTTGATGATTTCGTCATCTATCATCACTAGTAGGGAAGTTTACAACCTTTAATATTCAGTTTTCAAATTTCACTTGTTTATGTATACTCGTTCCAATAATAAGATTCTATATATACACATATATATATATATATATATATATATATATATATATATATATATATATATAATTTGTATTAAGTGATTGGTTGGTACTTGGGTTTTGCAGCAGGCCAATAAGTGTTTTGGGTGCTACAAAGTAAGAAGAACATATGAATATATAATAAAGAGGAAGAAGACAGTTATAACTTTCAGTGTAAGTGAGGTTATGCGGCGATGATGTTGTATTAATAACAATGTTATATGGACAAAAATGGGTATAAAACTCACAGGAATCAACCACAATCCACATTACATACGTAAACAATATATTATTAAGTTGAGACTTTTGGATCGTGTTTTTCTTTGAAAGGGCTGTCAACTCTTCCATTTTCATCATTATTACAGTGCATGAGAAGTTTTGTTGCAGTGTAACAGTTTTATTTCCAGAACTATACCCTAACTTTTATTGAAAAACAATGATTGATGGCGGATGTATATTACCAAGCAAAGCTAACAAGTAAGCCTTGAAATATCATACCCATAAATCAGTTTGCCGGACCTAGGTGGACCTTAAAAGATCCAGCCTATGAAACTTGCATATTTTGTCAAATTTTTTTCAAAATAAGGTACTTTTAGATTTTTGGGTGCAAACATAGGAAAGTCCTCAAATTTTTTTCTTTACTAAGTAAAAGCATAGTGTTTACCCTACACGCAGATGTTTTTGTTCCTTCCACAAACTATTTTTGCCCCAGTTAAACCAATTAATTATTTCTACTTTTTATCTTTGTGTAGTGTGTAGTGCTTTCGCTCCAAAATTATGCCCTCTGTAACTTTCAGAAAAATAAACCAAGGAACTATCTTCAAATGCAGTGTATCTTCGGGGAGATTTAATTAGCGTCTCTTACATGAGGATGTCGGATTTTACCACTAAAGACCGCTTTTTAGCGAAGCCAGACCACTGTGCGTCGACTCAAATTGTGCAGGCTATTGTTGAAATTGCTAGCGAATACTCAGTGAGAGTGTGTCTGGCATTCGTGGTTTTCATACAAGTCGAGAATTATTGGCGTGTCTTCTTCTCATTTATGCCTCATTACCGATAAAATGGATAAACTCGAAACCGTTATTAATTTCAATAGTCTCAAATATTCCGACAGTCGCTATTTCAAAAATACGTGACCGATGTGGCCATTTTTTTTTTATGCCAATGTGGACTACAGTCGAGTGATGAAATGAAGTCTAATTAAAATTTGGTGTACCCAAAAACAACGGATATGTACGGTGGTTGCAAAAATTAATAGTCATTTTTAAATATTTTCGATGGTAATATCATATGTGCTAGGGGTTTCATCGCTCAATTTTTTTTTTATTTAAGAGAAAGCGTTTTGCCTGGAAATTTTACGGAAGCGAAGCTTGAGTGGTTTAATCTATGAAAATAAAGCCACAAATTGCACGAGTTGAATTTCCTATGGGCGCTTTAGTGAGTGTGCTTTTGTGTTAGTTTTAGGGGTGTAATAAATTGAGATGGGGTGATAAAATGTGTAAAGAATATTTTTGGGGTTGGATTTGTGTGCTGTTATTATGTGGAAAAATAAAAAAGTTGAAATAAGAAAAAAATCTGAAGTCGCCGGGGCTCGAACTGCCAACCTCTGTTTCACAGTCATACGCCTTAAAGTTCGCCCACTGGCCTTTTGATAATGGTAATGGTATTGTGCGTTATCCACTAGTCCACGAGAATTGTTGATGTTATGAAAATAAGGGATTTCAATTGTTCATTGCATTACTTGAAACTCTGAGGTTTTTAACATGCTGAAAATGTATATTTGAATTAAAATATCAAATCACTGTAATATTTAATCAAATTTTCATTTCCTGTTTCCCTATATAGGAATTGAATGTGTTGACATATGATTCTGACAGGACCTTAGTGTCGTTTTATGACAAAACAATATCGAATCTACTAATGGAGAGAAGACGTTTTATCACTATAAAACTGACCTGGTCGTTTCTCTAGTTTGAAATTTTGGCCATTTGATTGGTTCAAAAATAATGAGGGAAATAGTCGCTGATATATCATCGTTCGCTCTCCCAATTTCTTCGAATGTATCAATCATAAATTATGAACACTGAATAACATATTTGTTTCCATAACTCACGGTGAGCTTCGGAAAAATCCTTACCCAACACTGTTTCGCCGATGAAGACAAGTGGATCGGATGATATCTGTGAAATCCCTAGTTCACTTCAATCCGCAGATCCTATTCTGGAAACGTAGTTCTTTGATACAGAAGAAACTTCAGAGAAAATGTTCATTGCATATGTAGCTCACGTAGCTTTCTACTCACTACTTCCTCCAATAATAATGTACACGGACAATTTCTCACAATTTTTCAAGCTCTGACTTATATGGCAAACGTGACTCCAGAGTTTTCTGCAAGATAAAGTTCGTCGAACTCGCATTTTGCCACATTGCCGCCCCATAAATACGAATTTGTTGATAATCTCGTTAGGGAAATCGCTATCGTTATCGGGGATATAAAGATGACACAGGGTGGGTTTGGAGAGTGAATTATTCCCTAATCTGCATCTCACTGTGGATTCTCCGTGTTAACAAACTCTTTGAGGAGACAGGAGTACCGATGATGGTACTGGATATATTTAAACTTGTATACAAATTATTTATATATATATATATATATATATATATATA